>APFE031440708.1:0-12481 GCA_000404065.3 Pinus taeda
ATCCTTTGAGTGATTGGGATGGTGGCTCGCGTCACTTTACAAATTGTGTTATGCATCATACAGGATGTCTCCAGTCCAAACCTTACATTGGACCTTGCATCTTCCCTTGAAATTGTATCATCAGGAGCTCAAACATCTGTTGATTATGGTGGAAACTCTGGCAACCTTAGATCAGTATTGACAATTACTTTCTAGTTCAATTTTGAGAACCATTTACAGGAGAATGTCGCATCCATGGCTCGTCAATATGTGTGTGGTGTTGTAGCATCCGTGAAAAGGGTTACCATGGCCCTAGCCCCTTCTCTACTGGGTTCCCATCTTGGGTCAAGGCTACCTCCTGGCACCCCAGAAGCACTTACCCTTTCACATTACGTTTGTCAGAGTTACAAGTAAAGTAAAAGTCTGCCATGTAAGATGACTTTTATTCAAGAGTTATCGATATTTTTCATTGGCAAGATATCATTTTCCCAGATTCCATTTGGGGGTAGAGATTCGTAGACATAATTCTGAGGTCAATTAATGTCTGCTGAAAACAATTTGGCACCACTTTGATGACATCATGTGCTGCTCCTTGAAATGAAAAGTGTTTGAATGGTTTTTCTGTTTCAAACCACTAAGAAAATTTTCAAAACTATTTTTACTTTCTAACCAATTCTTCAATCATTTTGAATCGATCCACGTCCCTCTATTTCCACTATTGAGCACCTAAATGAATGAATATGTTGTTTTCCTTATGTCTATGTGATTCATTTTACATTTGTGCATATTCACTGAATAGCTAATGTTCACTACAAACCTTTTCCAAATTAATGTACAGCCATAAAAAGATATAGTACTCTTGTGATGCATTCATTTTTTTCCCAGATTACATTGTGTTGCAGATTTTATTGATAGACACCATCACAATGGATAGGGACACATTGTCTTTTCTGGCCATTGTATCAATCAAGACTTCTGGGCGTTGCAAAGAATATATGTCTTTAGAATTTAAAATTATAGTGCCTTTCATGTTGTAGAATTTTTTTCTTAGCATGGTTGTGTACATTGGCTACTTCTCTTCTTGTTTCTTTAAAAGGATAAAATTTTGTACAAGGGAGAAAAATATGTTTCCATTTGAAATCTAATGAACTAGAACCAAAATTTGGTGGCATGTACCTTTAGATATGCATAGTTTGGAGAGTCTGGATTTGGTACTTTGAGTTCATAGGATTCATCGTTTTTTATCTACTTTTTAATTATCAAAAAGTGTTTCTTAAAAGTCCATATAATGAGTGATACAAGACGCCCACAAGAAAGGTTAATGGGTGTCCATAATTTAGAAAGAATGATTATGGACAATACCTTGAGGGGCTTGTAACTTCAACACGTTTGCTAACAAATAGCTTCTTTGTACCATTCTGAGTGCATAATAGATTTATGTATTAAAAGTAGTTTCTTGGGGTTTAGCCCCCTAATGTGATCGTATTACATCCTAGAGAACGACAGGAGTTATCCATTGTTTCTTGAGATCTAAAATCAGTTCTTGTTTTTGTTTCGCTTTTCGTAGTAGGGGCGGGGAAAATGATTCCAGACAAAATGCTAGAAATTTCTATAATAATAGTCTCGTATGTTTCATGTAAAGGTAAAAATAGAATTGTTTTGAAGTTGTTTTCCATTTCTAGCTTCCATATTGTTGAGGTTGATTTCCAGATTAAGGGTCCAAACTTGCTGTCAATTTTTTTTTGTGTTTCCATCTACCACAGTGTGCCATGTTGTTGCAGTTGATTTGGGGATTGACTGTCAACCAACTTGTAGTGAAAAGGCCAAAAGACCTCAAGAAAATTAATCCTTTTGATAGTTGGATTTCCAAGGTAGTTCGTTAATAGAGAATGTTGCTTTATGCAAAAATAAGGAAGACAAAAATGGAGAGGAAATGAAGAAAAAGGGTAATAGTAAGAAAAAACTCAAGAAGAAAATCATGCTTGAAGATTGGAGGAGGAAGTGACAATTGAGCCTGTTTGTGCATGAGGAGTTGCAACTGTTGTCAGTGAGTAACAAAACATGAAATCTTAATGTACATCTTATTCTTTGTAAGCATTTCCAAAGAAAAATAAAGTTTCCAACAAATTTTTGTTTTTCAATTTGGGTTCTTGCAGTAAAAATCTATTGTCTCTATGTTAATAGCTATCTAAATGAGTTTGGTTGTGTAATAGCTTCAATTTGATATGAATTTTGCTATATAAAACTACATCGGACAATACTGTTGCATTCAATTACCTACACACCCACATCATTGGAGTCCCTGTCCAACATTCTCTTGTTAGTTAATTCGATGCAATGTTGAAACACAATGTTATCTTCAATTTGTAATTCGTTAAGGTTAAGTGAATGCACAACCAGCCTCATTATTTGAATGGGCATTCTACTTATTAATTAGTTAAGTGTTGAGAGTCAACTAGCCCTCAAATTGTTGGTGTATTTATGTGGAAACTTCAAACCATTTCCATTAGCAACAATCATCCACATTGGGCTTTAACTCATTGTTTTATTGCTTGGTTTATTGCCATCACACTCCCAGTGTTTCATCCATTCGTGGTATCATGGTTATGGTATATTCCTCTGAGTAATAGTTTTAAGTCATGCTACAACACTAAAAGCTTTTAGTTGGTTCACTGACTAGTACATGCATCATTTCAACGATCTCATACTTATAAATTCACTGGAATATTATACCTACAGTTCATATTTTATTCTTGTGGGATTTAATGTTGTGGGAAAAGCTTTTGCTTTGTTTTTGAAGTTAATAACCAGCACAATGTTGTGTACCTTTGGCATCAAAGGCTAAGGCATGAGCATGGGCACTCATGAACAGTCATTCATATTTAAATCTATGGGGGTGAATTCGCAAATTATATTGTGTTATGTTGGGTAAGCTAGGATGAATGTTATTATATTGTGTTGGTTCGCCCATAGAAGCAAAATGCATTGGCCTATAAGAGGAACTCATGAGGTTGGAATTCATCTAGTTCCCAATAAGAATAATTGCACTAAGAACAAGGGGTTGGACTTGGTGAACGCCTCCAGTAGAGTATGTGAAAGAAGTCCTAGAAGAAGGTTGCCCCGGTTGAATCCCTCTAGCTGGATAATGTTGAGGCCTTGAGAAAGTCTGTGAGTGCATAGTTTGTCTGAATGGATCATTAAAATGCTTAGCAGGAGGCTGCTGCCAAGAGCAGATCCCTTGGGCTTGATCATATACTAGCATAGAATGAACAACACTTATTGGGTTTGCCATAAATTTATTATCACAAACATGTCACTAGAAATAGGAGGCTAGGTAGGACATGTCCCTTCAGTAGTATCTTGATTGGGCTTTGTATGGAATGCTCCCCAAGGAGGAGGTTCACTTACAAACGTAATCAAACCTTGAATTTTTTCTCTAGAGTATGTCAACAAAGTTTTAGGTGCTATTGACTAGAGGTAAAATATTGAAATTAAAAAATATGCAATGTCAAGCTTGGTGACTACACTTTAGCTTGGAAACCTTGAAGGTGCATATCAGGCTCACTTGGAAATCTTGGGGTGCATATCATAATTGGGTCCATATTTTTATGTTATAGTATTAATTTAGCTAGCTTTTGTCTATTTTTGTGAAATAAGAGTGCAAGTATAGAAACCTGTATTGTTTAAGATGAGGATGGTGACTGGGTTTTGTCATGATGCTACATTTTTTTCTAGAAGCCTTAATAGTTATTTAGTGTGTTAGTTACAAGTGTTTTTTGTTACTTTGGCATTCATGTTTATGAAATAATAGCTAATATGAAGATATTGTAATTCTCTATTAAGAATAAGGGAAGATGGCCTATGCAATGGGTAGTATAACAGAAGTTGCCACTTCTGTCTCCCTGGGTAGCATTGGAAAGGAGAGGAAGTTGGGTGCAATATCTGACAAAAATGCCAAGCAATTGTATTTTCTTGTTGCTTTTTCACCCATGTCCTTCAATTTCTTAAGCAGAAGGAAGACCACAAGATTACGTAGCAGAGAGTGGGTAGTCAATCCAAGAGCTATGGAAAAGGAGTTGTACTTCAACCAAGATGGGTCAGCAACAAAAAAATTGTTGGTAAGAGAAAAAAATTCCATCTAAAGGAAGGTTATTTTCACATAAAAATTTACTGTGGTAGATCTTTATTTGTCCATATACATTTGATGTTAATGTGTTGTTTATATGTAGGTTTGGTATGACATATACTCCATCATTTTATTGTGCATCTATTGAAAATATTTTCAAATTGTCTTGCATTCAGGTGTCAACAAGCTTGTTGATCTTGTCGGAGTCACCCTTGGACCAAAGGGCAGAAATGTTGTTGTGGAAAGCAAGTATGGTTCTTCAAAGATTGTCAATGATGATGTGACAATAGCTAAGGACGTAAATTGTAGATGTGGGTTGTAAATTTTTATATTCTATATTAGTTTTCCTTGCCTGAATGTCTTAATATCTTATACTTGGGAGGAAAATTTCTCACGATTCATAGACAACATATTGCTCTTTTTATGATCTACCTGGTCTATGGAGTAGCCATGGTAGAGTAATGAATCAAGCTTTAAATAGTTTAAAACAAAGACTTGTGTGTCAGTTGTTGCTGAGTTAAGGCCAATTGTTATTACCAGTATAGTTAATGCATTTCAATGATGCACCCTGCTTCTGACAGGTTGAATTAGAGGACCCAGTTGAAAATATTTTGGCCAAGTTAGTAAGACATGATTCGATAAATGATTTAGATGGTGATTGGGATCACACGAATACACACCCACATAGGTGGCCATAGGTTTAGTGATTGCGGCATAGGTGTAGTAGAGATACAACCAGTTTATGCCATGAAACACTATGGCACAAATATAGCTCTGCTAGGTACAATGCTAGTAGCT
This sequence comes from Pinus taeda, assembly GCA_000404065.3. Taxonomy (NCBI): domain Eukaryota; kingdom Viridiplantae; phylum Streptophyta; class Pinopsida; order Pinales; family Pinaceae; genus Pinus; species Pinus taeda. Next base: position 4,904 of record APFE031440708.1, read on the forward strand.
AGGGACATGAAGATTATCTAGCTAAGGAGAGAGAAGGAGAGCCTATAGGCCGATCTAAGGGGATATAAAGAGGCTAGCAGGTAAGGTAGGAAGAGGTCAGGGACATCACAGATAGTGAGCAATGCTAGAGTTATGAGACTGAGGACCACCACCTCACAGATGACCCTACGAGGCATGGGATATAGATGCAGATAGGGCTTGCAGTAGATACTAACAAATGATCCTCTTGAGGGAGAGGGCCAGAGTCAAAGTTGTACTCCTCTCCTGATGTACTGTGTATACATGATGTATCCACGACACACCTATGGTTTATTACATGCAATATTTTCACTCAACCATCATATTTTTTATGCATCTAGCCTGGGGGATGTGGTTTAGTAGTCGTACACTGATACTGTGTACTCATGACTGATGACATAGATATATATACTAATGCATAAACAAAACATATCCTATACTTTCTTTCCATACTACATTAGTATTGGATGCTTAGCTTGACATTGTTTTTTCACCTGATTGATATATAGCTCAGAATCACCCACAATATTCAACATTTTCATTCCTACCTTCCTAGCAGTCTTAAGACCCAACACCATGGCTTCATACTCATCCACATTATTGGTACATGAAAACTCCAATCTGAAGGAAAAAGGATGATGAGCACCCGCAGGAGAAACCAAAAAAACACCTACCCCAAAACAATCTTTAGAAGAAGCCAGATCAAAACTAAGATTCCATAGACTAGCAGGCTCATGCCTCTCATCCTCGTTCGTCAAATCCTTAGAAATTTCAACAGGCTCAGCATTAAGATTCATTACATATTCACCCATCTCATCAGTTGTATACATGAGAGAATTTGTGTAATTGTTAGGGTTCCCTCTATAACCTAACGGTTCTCCATTTGAACGTAGGGACTGTGGCATATACAAGTCAAACTCAATATTTTCCTCCAAAGGAGTATCCTAGCTATGTGACATCAACAAACCATAAGTAGGATGGACATTTACAATCATTGATTCACTACATCCATCATTACATCCTTTCATGGCCTCTGTACTAGCTTAACCACTAGATATTTAATCATTCTAATGTAGGGCACCTTTCTAGAAATAAGGAAATCATTCTTAAGTAGTCCCCCTAGTATAGTTACTCGCTTCATCTTTCCCTAGATTATTTTTTATTTCAACATGCTGGATTAGTTGATCCAAAACTGTCAGCTAGAGTTTCTTGAAGACTCCAGGGTAGAATGTTGAGGAGTTACTAGTGAAACATCTAGGACAAATGTTATCTGTAAGGGAGTGTACATTCTAAAACTTAAGACCTTGTAGTCGACATTATTCTCCAGGTTGAAGATAGTGAATTAGTAGTTGTTGCTACAGTAAGTGTTGGGAATAATTATGAAATAGGAAACATGATAGCATAGGCTATGAGTAAAGTTAAAAGGAAAGGTGTTGTGACACTTGAAGAGGGGAACAATACAAAAAAAAAAAATTGTATGTCATTGAGGGAATGCAATTTGGTCATGGATATATTTCTCTATACTTTGTGACATACAGTGAGAAGATGTCCGTGGAGTATGAAAATTGCAAAGGTAATCGATGTGAATTGAAAGCTTCTTTCCTTTTTTTGTTGTGATGTTATTTGTTAGTGCTCCTTGTAATGAAAACAGAATGGATAAAATCATGTGTAATGTTTTTAGTATAAACTCTCATCTAAGTTTTGGAATTGTTCCCAATTACCTTTACCTGCCATATATTCATGGCACTTCCAGTTCAATTTTTGTTGGTGTTGGTTTTGTACGAAATTTTAAAATTTTTGCCTTATGCACCTTCTCTTATTTCTTGAATTTGTACAAATATTGGATTTAGAATACTGATCAGAAATAAATATGACCACGATTAAGCATGGGAAGAGGGTTTCTAAATTTCTATTTATTTGCACTTGTTTTTTAAAATTCACTGATCAGGAATTTGGAAATGAACTTGCATCTTTATATTTTCTTATAATATGAAGCTATTATTGGTTAACAAAAAGATCACAACTGCAAGCAACTTGATCACAATATTGGAAGAGGCCATCTATGGGGGGTATCATATCTTGATCATTGTTAAGGACATTGAACAAGAAGCCTTGGCTCCTCTTGTTGTGAACAAACTTCGTGGTGCATTAAAGGTTGGAACTTTGAAAGAGCTCCTGGATTTGGAGAGCGAAAAAGCCAATATTTGGATGACATTGCTATATTGACTAGAGGTATTTTGCAAGTTTAACTACATTAAGGAATTATATGCACTAAGAGCTTAAGGACAAAGATCCGTGTGTATATAAGCAGTCTTATATCATTTGTTGTAGAAAAAAAAATTATTTGGTAATGGGTTTGATCTACAAGTTCAACTTTTCATGTTAATAGGATAAATTCTTACTGAGAGAGAGGTATTGAGAATAAAATCTCTCCACTGTATCTATAGTCATGGATTTCTAATGTTATCAGGGATGAAGTTGGACTTGCCCTTGGATAAAGTTGGAAGTAAGGTTCTAGGTACTGCTACCAAGATGGTATTTACCAAGGATTCAAAAACTATAGTTGGTGATGGGAGCACTCAGGAAGTTGTTAATAAAAGAGTGTCTCAAATTAGAAGCTTTATTGAGGTGTGCTATTTCCCTATAACTTAAAAATATGTTGGTTTATCCAAATGGAGGCTTGAAGTTATTGTCATGTTTTCTCTATATAGCCACCATATATTGTAAAGTGGCCATCACCTTTTGGGGAGGGATCACCTCATTAATATCATTCGTTATGATGGTATTAATCTCAAATTTGACTTGTGAGTTGTCAAGACAGGAGTGTAGAAAGCAACAATTTTGATGCACGATTTATACTTTGAATATATGTGCCTCTAAAGGAACATGCATCAATAATTAAAAACATTAAATTTAAATAACTTAAGGTTGCTTTAATATCATAACATGTTTGACTTGATAGTTAACTTCCCTATCAATATATTTTATCAAAGGTTTTCACTAATGATATCATTCTCACTTTCTTTGTAGGTTGCAGAACAAGACTACAAAAAATAAAAATTGAATGAAAGAATTACCAATATTTCTAGTGGAGTTTCTGTTATCTAGGTAAAGTTTGGCATGGTTGAATTAATGGTAGCTATTTGTAACAATTCCTTTTTATTGGCAATATAGAAATCTAAATCTAGTTGATGGATGTTTGTGACTGCATTTCAATGTATATTTGTTTAAAGTAAGAATGGAGGGTATATGATAGTGTTCATAATTGTTTATAGATGGGAGCACAAACAGAGACAGAGTTGAAGGAAAATCATTTAAAAGTGGAAGATGCCTTGAATGCAACAAAGGTATGCATGCAAAACATTATGCATAATCAATTATAGAATCTGATTCATATTTGCAAAAACATGATGTGATCTAAAATAAAGGTGAATAATGAATGTTAATTGAATCCTGTCATGCATGGGGATTTTATTATATTGGAGGGGTATAGGAAATAAGTTCTTGCAGCTTGGACTTATTTGGAGTGTGGCTTTCAACTGTTGTTGTGTGGGATTGGTGTTTGCAACAGTTTCAAGCTACGCATCATGTCCAATAACATAAGGATCTAATTTTCTAGTTATTAACAGTGGTCGGGAGGATGTATTATGTTTCATGTTAGTTTTCCTAGTTAAGCACAGTTTTGGTCTTTGGAATAGATCTTACATTCCTATTTATGGACAAATTATGCTAGAGAGAGGGTCAATTTCCGAAGGATGAGAGAGCGCTTGGTTTGATTGATTTGGATACTTGGAACTTGGAAGTGTATCCTTGCTATGAAATCATTTGGAGGGGAATTTTCTTATAGGGGCTATTACAACATCAATTTTCTCTAGTGTAGCATGTTGGCAACATGTTGGTAGTCCTTTTTCTCCCCACCTGTTCCAGGTCTCTTGTTGTTTATTTTCAAAAGTGTTTGGACAATAGTCATCTTGTTTAGATGGAACATGGATGTGAGTAAAGAAGGTTGTGATTTGGTGAGATGCCTTATTTGGAGTTGGAGGACAGGGTAGTTGTATCTCTTTTGGGCTCACCATATAAGTAGACAAGGAATTTAGTGGTTTGATTGTCTCTCGAGTATAAATTGAGAGAAGGATAATAAAAAGAGCTTAAAGATGTTAAGTATAGATGAAATATTATGTAATGTACCCTAGTTTTGGTAGAAATATCATTGTTTTGGTTTGCATCCTCATGTGACAGCAACCTTCATTCTCTACCCATTCTCCATATTTGACTCCCTATTATCTTTTCTCTATGCTCCTTTATCTAATCTCTATATATTTATAGAACTTGGAGGCCATTTTCTAACTATCATTGGGTGGTTTGTTGGGAAGTTAAGGCCAATGCAATATTTCATTTTCATTTTCTTAATTTTATTATCAAATCCAATTATAGTTCAATTAATGGGTGGCTTGAATTTCTTGATTGGCCATTGGAGTCTATGTATCGTTCGTTTTGAGGATGTGATTGGCCTCCCAATTGTCAAATGACTTGAACAAAAGCTTTCACTCTACTCACATTTATTTTCAATTTGGATATTGGAAGATTGAGAAAAACTAGTGAAATGGGAGATTATAAGTTGAGGAGTCCCAAACATTGCAATGTTTTTTGAAGTAATATTGCTCAATAATGGCACTCCTTTTAGAAGAGCTGATGATTTTGCCATATTATTGTTTGTTTCACTAATATTCCATGAATATTTCAACAATGTTTGTTCCTTTGCAATATATATGACTCTTTGCGAGCTTGAGAGGCCTTAGTTACCTTTTGAGGCCAATGAATGATAATGCATACATCCTTTGACTATAGATCCACTTGCTAATATCACTACTTTATGGGTTATTTTGGGAGTATTGGTTCTCTTGAGCTGTTCTTGATTTATGATGCCTTGATTTTGAGATATTGTTTTAATATTTCAAGTCAATATCCACTTTTTGTCGCTTTGAGTTAGATATCTGCTACAAATTTTATCTGTGCAATTTGTAATGAATGATAGTTTATGTTGTCAAATTAATAGTATATTTTAATATGCCTTTCGATGAGACTTCAAATGTTACAGTCTTTTAACAAAGTTGAACCCTAGGGGTACTTAGGAAGTTTTTCCATTGTCTCTTTGGCAACTCTTCCACTTTAGGTCAATGCCTTTCTTACTTTGAATTATTATGTGAAATGGACATTTTATATCAATGTCCAGATGGACTATGTTCGGTCTGTTTTTGTACAGATACTTCATTGTAAATGGGTTGAAATTTAGGTTGCAATTATTATGTAAAATGGGCAATTTAAACCAATATCTTGGATGATTGGGAAAATTTCATTAACCTATAGCATATATTATGTTAGCAATATGGAAACAAGATTGTTAGTAGGTTTTGGGGATGATTAATATTATTGGCCCTTTCGTGCTCAGATTCATTCTTGCGCTGATAATATGGCATTGTAACAATACATTGAATGGACTCCACAAATTGTGTGGGTCATGCTGCAGGGTGTGACATTCAAGTAACTCCCTTGAGTTATTTTAGTAAGTTAAAAATATGGTCTGCATAATTATAGTTTTTATAAAGATTATAGATCATGTGTCAAACATTTTTTTTAATCAATGGTTATAAATGTAATTTTAAGGATTGCCATAACTCTTCACATAACTCTTTAAAGTGTGCTAGCTCAATGGAAGTGTGGTTGCCTTACAAGCAAGAGGTTGGTGGTTCGATTCCACTATGCGCTAACATGAATTAATCAATGATTTTGTAGTTTATTTTTAATTAAATGTTTTTTATATCGATTTATTTCAATGGTGAGATATTTATGGATTCATTGAGACAAAAGTGATCCTTACATAACTTTTTTATTGTCTCTAGAGAGACAATAGCTAGTATTAAAGATATATTGTGTCTAATCCCAGTGTTGTCTCTAGAGAGACAAATATGAAATTGTCTCCTAAGAGACAATAATGCTTGTGTTATATATTGTTTTTATAGAGACAATATTTTTTAAGACAATAATTTTTTAGACACCAACTTAAAGACAATATTTAAGATAATACAAAAAAAAAATTGTCTTAAGTTAAGACAATTTACCCAAAAATTGTATCAAATATTATCTTAAAACCCTCCTTATGTAATAGTGATAATAACATCACCAAATTTAGATGTGACGATGGGAAATTCTGCCAAAATTATGGTCAAACGGATAGCCCCTTATCCCAGGCTGTGGAGTTCATACACGACCATAAGTTTTCACAAATTTTAACCATTTCCATTGTAGTGTAGTGCACGTTTTGTACAAAAACATTATTTGAAAAAGGTGAACAAGTGGTCCGACACCGTCATATGTTCAGATCCTTTGAATTTCTCCAAATCCAATGATGCTTCCTGTTAGTTTCCCGAAGCTTAATCGTGGCATATGTGAAAATTCTCAGCGTCCAACCTGCTGGAGCAAGACGCTTCTCCTTAAAAAGGACCCTAACATATTTATTTTTAAGAGTGTCATCTGTTGTGTGGACGCTTCAATCTAGCTTAGAGTCCTCCCACTGCTCAAAAGCTGCAGTCATTTGTGTCGACGCTTTAATCTAGCCGAGAGTCCTCCCACTGCTCAAAAGCTGCAGCCATTTGTGTCTACACTTCAATCTAGACAAGAGTCCTCCCACTGCTGCATATCAATTTTTGCAATAAGGTATAAGTATGAACTTGTTTCTCAATTGATATTCGAAATTCAGTAGTCGAGTTGTTTACAGTAACAAGCTTTTCATTGTAACCAGTACCATCACGAATATTTTGTGTCCGAAAAATCTTCCAGCGAGGAACTCAAGCAAAAGCTCTTGCTCCTCAAGCCAGCCATTGATAAAATCTTGAAGCTTTCTTCTGACGTAGACGTCCTCGCACCTTAAAGAGGGCACCCATTCAAAGACTTTCAATAGTAGCTAAAAAATGGTCTTCATCTCATCAAAAACTTAGGGCGACTGAGCAGCTTTAATTTATATAGAAGGTATCGATATGGAAAGCATATCCTAAAGATAGAAAAGAATGTCAACGACTTTTTGCTCACCCAAGGCCTTGTCAACCTTATCCTGGATGTCCACAAGCTAAATGTATATTTCAGCAATTGTAGCTAACGATCTAAACATGTTGAAGAAATGAGTCAGCGTATAATTGAGAGTGTGAGCATGGGCATACCAAGGTCAAGTAGTGTAAATAAATCAGAAGTAGAGACGTTTACTCCGATGTAAGGATGCCAATCGCTCGAATGAAAATTGGGGTGAAAATGACTCAAAGATTTTTCTCTTTGAATGTTGTGGATTGGCCTGGTATTTGTACAATCCCTTCAAGCCCTTGCTGCCAGATTTTAAAAGAAAGTTATCCATTTTGGCATACCAAGCCCGAGGAGCTTGCTTGAGACCATAAAGGGATTTCTTAAGCCGACATACAAGACTGGAGTCCGTTTGTATAAAGCCAATGGGTTGTTCCATATAGATTTCTTCATGCAAGTCCCCATGCAAGAAGGCGAATTTAACATCCATCT
>APFE031440710.1:0-16215 GCA_000404065.3 Pinus taeda
TAACCATGAATCCCAGTATCATCTTCATCCACTTTTTCCCAAGGTATACAAAAAACCTCTTCTTTATTATATGATTAATCTGTTTTACATTTAATTCCACAATACTCTTATATTTTATCATTAATCGAAGTATATCATTGCTAATACAAATCCAGAGGTTGCAGATAAGCATTGCGGCCGTTGCTGAAACAGCTGACTCCGTTGCTGAAACAGCTGACTTCGTTGCTGAAACAGCTGACTCCATTGCTGAAACAGCTGACCCAGTTGCTGAAACAGCCGTCAAACACGCAAATTCCGTTGGCCGTAATTTGCGATTCAGGAAGAGCTTTTTGAAGAATAGTGGCAGCAGTACAAAGACATGATTATCTGGATTATCCTGAAGATAGCATTCTTGTTATCTCTGTTGTAACAATATCTTTTTATGAAGAACCGAATAATCCTGTTTTGGGGAAAAAGAACAGATTTGAGATTTGCTCTCATGTAAACTGTAAATGATGTCTCCTCTTTAAAAAGAGGAAACATCATCATTAGAAGGGGGCAGTCATTGTAAAAGCTACAGGAGCATACTGTGTGAGGACTGGAGCTAGTCTCCATTTGTAATGTATCAGTGATTTTGACAGATGAATAAATCTTTCTTTTGATCGTTCCAATTTAATTCTTTCTCCCGGGGAATCTTGTGAGAAGGAAAGGGCCCGCCTTCCTCACAAGATTTGCCCATTGGTTCTGGTAGATTGTTTAATCCTTTATATGTTTGCACTTCATTTTGATTCTGTTGTTAGACACTGGCTACACAGCTTGAGTAATACTCTGTTTCCTGAGCACTGCATATATTGAATGCTTTCACTCTTAGCAGTTGAGATATCTGTTTCTGTTTGATTGCATGAATGAATGATATTGGGAGACAGGTGCTGAAGATTCCTACATACAGGAATAGGGTTCTGTTCCCATTAATTGCTTTCCTTTCTCTACAGTGTGAATAGAAACAAGAGAACAAGTGCTGAAGGTTCCTGCTCACAGGAATAGGGTCTTGATCTCTTGAGTTTACAGTGTGATTAGGTGTCAGGCATCAGGTGCTGAAGTTCCTCACTAAGGAATAGGGTCCTGTTCCTGCTGTGGTTGATTGATTTCTTTCCTTGCAAATTGATTTTCCTTTATTTGAATTGTAACTGCAATAGAGAGATTATCTCCGTTATAACTTAATTAACTTCAGCTTTGATTAAATAGAGTGTGAATCAGTAGATTGGTGAGATTAATAACTGTGTGTTCTTTCTTTTACTACAACATTGCTTCTGCTTTTGAAATCGAGCATATCCAGTGCGAGACTACTTTTGAAATAAAAAGACTTCCTCGGGTTGACAATTTATGTGGCGTTTGAATTGTGGAAACAATTAAAGCGACCAACACTAACATAAGGAGGTCATCCTTCACTGCAAGCTGTTTTTGAGATTCCCAGAATACTCATTATGAATGATAGCGCAAGTTTTCTGCTCAACACCAACTCCATCAACAACTCAATCCTTGTGAACAAAGAGTGTGGAGTCTAGAATGGGAGACCACAACAAAGTACAATCTAGAGGATCAAAAGAACGCAGGGACACAGGTTGAGGAGACAAGTCTATGTGACAACAAACAACCTTGTGAGCCAGATCTGCAAAGAGATCAAGAGCAGGTGGGGTGGCTGGATGTGACAGTTCAAAGATAAATGCGCACCTTCTGCTACCTCACACTGTGGGGCCAGAGTTGTTTGATGAGATGGGGATGGACAGTCGCTTGTGACAGTGACCGTGTCCACCTTGGATTGAGAAGCTCTAACATCGAGGTATGTTGGGGTCGGTTCGAATGATTCCAAGATATGCATATTCTCAGATATGTAAAGAAGATACTAGAATATTTCATTGAGAAATTTCCAATCAATTTCATCTTCTTGGAATTGAAATGCGAGATTATGAAAGTGATCCTAGAATTGCACCAAGGATTCATCACATGCTTTCCATAATTCGAGAATTTTCTTGTTAAGTGCTTAATGGTCAAACTTATGGAAAGCGTGAACTAACTCTATAACAAAGTGACTAAATGAGTGAATAGATTTTTCAAGTAGTGTGAAAAGGCATTGCAATGGGTTCCCATGAAGCATGAATGCAAAAAACGTCCTAATCACGTAGTCCTCATGGTTTTCTAGGTTGTCACATAGGCTGGCAAAGGCAACTATGCCTCTGCTAAGTTTTTCCACCTTCACCTTCATATGTGTTCTATGACATGAGATTCTAGAAATCCTCTAAGATTTCAAAGTCAATTCCATAAGTCATACATCTTGGAGGACGAAGTGTAACATAAGACATGATAGATGTGTGAATATTGAAAACAGACTTTGAGGACTCAGCTTGTAATTTGGCCCTCCTTCTAGCACCAGAAGTGTTGATGGTGATAGACCCATGAACATGTCAGGGGATATCCTCGGTAAGAAGTCCCAACTAGACCTTAAGGTTGTTTGGAGTAGGAGTCCCAGTAATGGGTAGTAAATCTATGCCTTGATTTCAATAGAGTACAGAGGTAAGCAAGATATCCTTGTCAAGAGCAATTGTGTGACCTTGCAGTGAGTCAAGAGATATGCATGGGGAGGTTCTAACACACGAAAGGGGAAAAAAGTGTATCCCTTAGAAGCCTTTAATAATATGCAGCCTGAAAAGAAAACATGAGCTGAATGACATCACAAAATGGAAAGCAGAATAGTTGACAATCTAAAGTGATGAGTTAAACCAACAACATGCTTTGATAAGATTCATACAATCACATACAAAATAGTCCATACATAAATGCGTAAGTTAAAACTACATACATTGCTAAAGTAACCCGAATAGTCGAACTACATTAATGACATATCCATGAAACATGTTGGCTCTGTTATATTATATAAATCCAAAGTTCCATCCATACATACAACCATGACAATGACTAGCACCAATAGTGGAACGTTACAGTCAACACTGCCTTCCCCTCCAAAGAGACATACTCTCTATGCACTGTGGAGAAGCCAAGGCTCATCACAATACTCACCAAGCCCTCTCTAAGAAATGCCTAGAAAAAGCTTGGCTCCCAAAAGCCTATTCTATGAGTTATGAGGTTATATTAATAACAAAGGGTGGGGTGACCCTTGACATTCCCCTTTGTGACTCTTGGACTACCCTCATGACTCTTCAACTTCATTACATGACTTTACATTACATATGAGTGTTTTTATTCCACTAATGACACTTGGAATTTCACTTTACATCATTTTTACAAAAATCATACATTGTCCACATATACCCATGTCGGAAAAAATTGGCTTGAGTCAGCTAGACAAGGCAACACTAAGACTTGGGCGACTATGGAAAGACCAGCTCATCAACCTCCCCGCCATGATCCTTGGTGACAAACTAATGCCATGCTTGGTAGTGTACAATGATTTCCACCTACTCTTTGATGATGTCTTTCTAGAAATGAACTCTTGCCTCCATTTCTTTTGGGTATACTGATTTGGAACCTCTATCCAAATCATCTTGTAACATGCGCAGCTTAGTCCTAGGTAAGACCAGACAGATGATGTACATCCGCATGTTATCTGCACTCACTCGCAAATATGCACTAGTGGCCATGAGCATCAACTGTTAAAAGTACGAATCAAGCTCTAGTCTGACTTGGTTCTTCTCTTTGGCCTCGGCGAGCATACCAATCAGTGGGGTGCCATACTTTCTCACTACGACATCCAAACTCATTTACAACCATGCATACGAAGCCTCAACACTAGTGATTAGTGATGGGGGTTCCTCATAGTTCCGGATCAAACTCTAGATGTGTTATTTATCCAACTCTACCTGCGGCTTCATCATCTTGTGCTAGTGAAGTAGGGATCCCTTGTACCTCATTTTCCATTTTTGTACATGATTAACTACGGCATGTATATTTGTGAGTGTTCACACTATCTTGGTGCAACATTGTAGATGACCATGTAGATGGAAAAATGCCTTGTGTAGGGTCATGATTCTGTCATACAGTCTTCACGTGACTATCTCAAGAGTCGATACTTCAACAAGTATGGATTTCTTCATCTCTACTCTAGTAGATCCTATTGATTGCTCCTCTCTCTACGGGATTGCTTGCAACTCCTTAGCCATGCACTCATTTTTTGCTATCAAGAACTTAACACTCAAGCTCTTGGCTTATTCATAAGCCTTTGCAGCATCGGCTAAGGTGGCTAGATGTATTCGTATATCTAACAAAATCACCCATTCTTCAAAGTGCACGAGTGATGCATGATCACTTGGGGTGCATGCTCTATGTTCTTGTAAAACTCTGTGTTGTGACTCATCAAAGGCTATGTTGTACACATCTATTCCCAAATTATCTTCAAGGAGAATGGTGTCCCCTTGTTCACTTGGGACTTGCTTTGCTATTAGAGTTGGTGAAGCGTGTGGTGTGACCTCAGTTTCTTTTGGCATGAGGTCAGTATCCTGGTCCTATTTCGGTTGATCCATCTACATGCTCATCTATTCTACTATCGGTTCATCCTATAGAGAAATTTCCTATTCCTACGGTTGCTCACCCTATTCCTCATCTACTACTAGTTCAGAGCCTTCAACCTGTATCAAAGTATTTTGTGTTGTCTATGTGCCTTTCACTTCCTCTTGTTCTTGTTCATTTTCATGCTCATGTTGTGCTTCCTTCTCTCTTTTGCGTAATTCTTGTTCTCCTTTGAGCTTACGCTCAACTTCCTGAAACTTTCTCTCTACATCTTCTAGTCTTTTCTTCTCTCTCTTTATTTGCGTTATCCTCTGGTCACACTGTCACCTTTTTACATCTATCTCCAAATATACTTTCTCCACAAGTGGGTCTTCTTTAAACTTGTAGCTTTGCTCCATCTTTGTGCTTTCAGAAATCTTCCTCTTGCCTTTGTCTTGCACGAGTTTCCTTCTTGCTACTGTTGTTGTTATTGCTCCCTATGGTGTTGTTACCTTGAGTGATTGTTGAACCTCAAAATTACTCTTTCCCTAGCAACTCTTTTCATTCATTTTCTTTGTTTTTCCATAAGAAATATGCATTCTCATCACTAATAACTGGTATATACTATTTTGAGAGGGACATTTAGTGATTTACATATTATGTTTTTTATGTTTTGTTGTTTGAATAAATTTTTGTATATTAGCTACGGAACAAATCCTATTCTACAGCTAATCGGTTGTTCTGCAACTACCTCCATGCTCTAACAGGTTACAGGTGTCAGAAGGAGAAACTAGCCACATGGGCAGCTTTGAAATCATCATGACATGGACCCTGTCCTATTCATTCATCCTTGGTCGACAAAGAAGATGGCATAAGACTACGGTCAATGGATAAGTCAAACAAAAATAGACCGAGGGTAACAGGACTTTGTTTCGTGGTTAATTAATACATTTCACAGTGATATGAAGTGTTATCCGAAGCAACTACATGTATCTATGGACTCCAACAACCACCTGTACAAACAAATACAACAAGCACTATGTCTTGGATTTATTTCTCTAGCAATCGCGGAAGAAATTTTTCATATCTATCTTCTACGTGTTTGGCTGTAGCATTCTTTTCTCCACAAACAATATATGATTTTTCTTATAAATACCTGTGTAAGGGACTGAAGAAGTTAGTAATAGTAATAGTTTTAATGTGAAATCGAAGTTTTAAGACTTTGTAATTTTGGGCGTTTTGTGTCCCTATTTTAATATGAGAAGACTACATGTTTTTATGAACATCTAAAGGAGTTTTCTTGGAGTTGATTGAGCAAGCATATCCTAATCAGTTGCAGAGGGCCCCTGCACTGAGGAAGGTTTCATTTTATTTATTTTTCTTCTTATTGTTAACTGTAAATTCATCATTTTCTTTCTAAAACAGTGTTTATAATCATTTTCTTACTAACAGTGTTTATAATTTGGAGCAGTTTCCATTAGCTTGATTTCTTTTTAGTTCTTATCAGTAGTTTAGAAGATAGAACTCAATAGTGTAATTTTTCTTCTTCAATTAAAAACTAACATTGTTTCAGGATGAGAGTAGGATTGAAAAATGATAATGATACATTGTTGGATAGTTTACTTCATTCACTTTTTTGCTAGTTTAAAGTCTCAATTAAGCTGATCAATGTCATTTACTGTCTTTGCCATTTCATTTTTAGTTTAAAATACTAACTCATGGTGTTAATGAATGTTTATGGAAAACCCTTCAAGTTGATCATTCATCCTTAACTAAGTGGTTGAACATTTCATCTATGCAATGAGTTATTTCTGCATCTTTGTATTTGCTTTCTCTTAGATTAGTGAAGTACATAATTACTTAAATGTCATCCCAAGGAGACTTTCTCCCAAAATTGAGAGGCAGAGTAACCAAGTATTTCATTTAGTTTTATTTCTATAATTCGTTAGGCATCAATTGCAAATTTCACTTTTTGTTTTAATTCATGATTTGGAAATAATGGTAAAATAAGAATAGAAACTTTGTTTTCATTTCTTTTTTAGCTTTGTTTCCATATCTTTCTTAGTTCTATTTTCATTTCTTTCTTAGCTATGTTTTCATTTTAGATTTTGAGCAGTCTTTAAGAAAGTTAGATTTAGTTTTGATAATTTACATTGTAAATCATTAGGAATTAAAAGACCAAAAACTACCAAAACAACATAAAACACAAAAACAATGAAGTAAGAATGGTTAGCTAGTGCAAATAGTGTACTACACTTCATCAGTTTACGATACTCGAATTGATAAATTATGTAGAGAAATTTAGGACACTAAATTGACCAAACATTTTGGCGTCACTACCGAGGAAGTGTAACTAGGTAGCCTTATCTCTTACATTAAAAAAGAAATGATATGTATAGAGAAAGAGACTCTAGGGGTAGATTTATAGCTAGAGGCAGAAGTTCAATTCCTACAACAACACCTACTCCACCAAGAACAAGAAAAGATACACCTCCATCCCAAACTCATACTCCCAGCCATAGAACTCCTGAAATTCTAGGGGTAGAAATCCAATCAAAAGAATCTCCTACTTCATCTACCAAGTTATTCCTAGAGGAGAAAAATTTTGAATCTCCAACAACAGGAATAACCTTTCTCACCTCCATAGGAGACACATTTTAGTTGAAGAACTAGGAATACTTAGTGAGGAAGAAGAAGTAGAACCTCTCTCCCATATCCCATTAATAGAAGAACTGGAGGAGGAGCAAGTAACCTTGCAGGTAGAACCCTATATTGACCCTAAAGAAACTATAATGGTAGAAGAAAAATAGGATGGATAATTCACACTATTTGGAGGAGGGGCTAGAGGAATAGGTAGAGGAAATAATGGAGGAGGTAGAGGAAATAATGGAGGAGGCAAAGGAAATAGGGAAATAGATAATTCTTTTGGATTCCTTATAGTGGATGAAGAAACAAATGCCACAATGAAAAATATCTCACCTTCTGTCCTCCCAGAATTCCATGGGTTAAAAATTGAGGATCCTGAAACATTTTTATTTGAGTTTGAAGTCTTGTGCAGAACCTATGACTATCTAGAAGACTCTCAAAAACTTAAGTTGTTCCCTTCAACACTGAAAGGAGCTGCTTTGAAATGGTTCATGGGGTTAGTTACTTCGTCCATTAGAACTTGGAATGATATGAAAAAAATGTTTTTGGATAGGTATTTGGATTATTGAATGCATACCAATCACAAAGATGAAGTGTTCAAAATGATGCAAAGAGAGGATGAAAACTTAGAGGATTTGATTGAGAGATTC
This sequence comes from Pinus taeda, assembly GCA_000404065.3. Classification (NCBI taxonomy): domain Eukaryota; kingdom Viridiplantae; phylum Streptophyta; class Pinopsida; order Pinales; family Pinaceae; genus Pinus; species Pinus taeda. The sequence goes on from APFE031440710.1 coordinate 7,776, forward strand.
AACTATAATTTAAAAAGAGCAAAGATGGACAATTTAGATTAATATACCTTGAAAGCTATTTTATTAAAAGCCATTAGAGATGAATGGATAGATATCCTTAACATGATGGGCAAGAGAGATATCTCTCAACTCCCATTAAATGATATAGGAGAATTATGTGTTCATCTATCAAGAGGGAAATCTAAAACTGGGAAAGGTCCAAGAGATCCTTTTCTTGTTAGAGTAAAAAAATCTGCAACTGGATCTGTAAGTAGGGTAGAAATTGGTAATATGCTTGATGAATTTAAAATAGATATCCTAGGGAGTCTTGGTGAGAAAATAGACACCCTTAAATTACAAAACAAGCAGAAAATTGAGGTTGATGCTTTAGCCATTTTTTGTCCAAAATGCAAAAAAAAAAAAAAAAAAAACCATGCTCTAAGAGAATGTCCTTTAGATGTAAAAGTTGTAGAAACTTGTATGATTTTCTTAGAAAGCCATGAGACCAATGGTTTTCCTTCAATTCCAGGTCTTAAGGTTGTCTTTCAAGAGGAAACAGTCCCAAATTTTGCAGAAACTCTTTGTTTTGTTGCTATGAAACCTTGGTAGGGGCCACAAAATCGGATTTAACAATCAAATGTATCTTCAGCCCCCATCAAATTGGAATTCTTGGCAGTAATCTTGGCCTCAACCTCAATCTCAATCTCAATATCAACCGTGGGCACAAGGAGTACATAGTCTTTATGGGAGATTTTCTCAATATTATCAATATCCTCCTTCATATCAAAATTATCCTCCCCCACACATTCCACAACAAAATCAGCAGCCACAACTTCAAAATTACAACCCTCAACTTTCATTACCATTTCCACAACAAAACCAAAATCCTCAACTCTTACTGCCATTTCAGCAAAAACCAAATCAACTATATGCCCAACCATTACCAAAACCCAACAATAAAAATCCTTGAATTGCTTACATGGTAGAAGGACAACAATTTCCAACTTATATGATCAGTCCTCTATATCTTAATGATGTTCAACTGAGATCTGGAAAGATATTAGAAAAGGAAAGACCTTCTGTAGTTATTCAAGAACAAGATAGTTCCGAGGAAGATTCTCTAAAGGTCAATAAATGTTTTGAGGGAACATCTCTCCAAAACCAAAACATTGAAAAAGAAAAACAAAAATAATCAGTGAACACAACTCCTATCATTGAGCAACCAACATCTACTTATACAACTCCTTTTTCTGAAAGATTACAAATTGATAGAGGAGTAGAAAAGAAAATTATGTTGCCCAATCATAATTTTCTAGATGAATTGAAGAATGTCTGTATCAAAATCCCTTTGCTACAATCCATTAAATAAATTCCAATTCTAGCCAAAAAAATAAAGGAGTTGAGCATAAAGGAACCAGGAAGTAAAGCAAAGGAAACAAAAGGAATTCACCTGGCAGGAAAAATAGCAGACATAATGATGAGAAAATTTTCCATACAAAAATATGTGGATCCAAGAAGTCCAATTGTGAAAAAACATATCAATGGAGTTGAAATTCCAAATACATTGATTGACCTAGGGGCAGTAATAAACATCATGATCAAACAAACTATGGAGCAGCTCAAGCTTCCTAATCTTATTTACACACCTACCTTACTGCAACTAGTAGATAGATCAGTGATCAAACCAGATGGAGTGTTAGAAGATATTTCAGTATCCTTAGATTCTTGGGAATATCCTATTGATTTCAAGATCTTAACTCCCAAGAACAATTTAGGAGGACATCTGCTCATATTAGGAAGACCTTGGCTGGCCACAATTGATGCTTTTATTAGCTGTAGATCTCGTGACATGTATATTTCTGATGGTAATTCAACAAAACAATTCACTATATATCCTCCAGCAAAAGAAATCACAAAAATAGATGACAAAAAATGGATTGATGATGAAGATGATATTCAACCTCTCTTTACTATTTCCAATATTAGTGAAGATAGTCAAATTTTAAATACATTGGAAAATTTTGAATCATCTTCAAAATATGACCATCAGCAATTTCAATAAAAATGTAATGTTGAATATTTGTCATCTAGGCAAATGTCTCTCCTTTCTATGGAAGAGTTTGGTATCTCTACAATTAAAATTTTTCCAGGTAGGACATTGAACATAAACAAAAACTTGGAGAAACTACAACAAGAAGATCTAATCAAAACATTACAAAAACATTATGCTACATTTGCATGGGAATACACCGACATGAAAGACATTAATCTTAAGACTTGTATTCGTTACATCTACATTGAGGAAAATTATAGACCTATCAAACAACCTCAGAGAAGGATGAATCCAAATCTTAGAGAGATTGTGAAAGAAGAGTTCCAAAAATTACTGAATGTAAACATCATTTACCCAATTTCAGATAGCCAATGGGTTTCTCCTTTTGTAATTGTGCCTAAAAAGAATGGTAAATGGAGGGTGTGCATTGATTATCAAGAACTGAATAAAGAAACCCTTAAAGATCATTTTCCTTTGACTTTTATAGATCAAGTGTTAGATACATTAGCAAGTAAGAAGTATTTCTCATTCTTATATGGTTTTAGTGGTTATAATCAATTTCAGGTAGCACCTGAAGATCAGGATAAAACCACATTTTCTTGTCCATGGGGAACTTATGCCTATCGAGTACTTCCTTTTGGGTTATTTAATGCACCTGCAACATTCCAAAGAGCAGTACTAGGAATTTTTTCTGGTCTAATACATGATTGTGTAGAGGTATATATGGATGATTTTACAATCTATGGGAATACATTTGAAGAAGCTTTGGAAAATTTGGAAAAAGTTCTTAAAAGATGTAAAGAAGCAAACCTTTCACTAAGCTGTGAAAAATGTTTTATGGTGTTTACAGAAGGTATTGTTTTAGGACATCACATTTCAGGAGATGGGATTAAAGTTGACAAATCTGAAGTTGAAGTCATCTCTAAATTGTCAATTCCAAATTTCCGAAAGGATGTTAGAAGTTTTATAGGATTTATATGATACTATAAAAGGTTTATAGAAAATTTCACTAAAGTAGCATCCCTACTCTTCAATTTGCTTACCAAAGATTGTGAATTCAATTGGAATTCTAATTGCCAGTTGGTATTTGAAACCTTAAAAACAAAAATTTCTAAAGAACCCATTTTAAGAGGTCCAAATTGGAAACTCCCTTTCCATATTTCAACAGATGCTTCAGATACAACTCCGGGACCTATATTGGGACAAAAATATTTGATTCCGTATACCATTTACTATACAAATAAGAATTTGACTCCCACTGAGTTAAATTATACTGTGACTGAAAATGAATTTTTAATTATTGTTCATGCAATTGACAAGTTTGAACACTATATAACATGCTATGAAACCTGTGTTCATACAGATAACTCTGCAATTAGATATTTAATGAATAAACCTATTACTAATGGCAGAGTTATAATATGGATTTTACTTTTGCAAGAATTCAACATTATTGTGCTAGATAGACTTGAAAACAAAACACATTTGTTGATTTCTTGTCCAGGATTCAGAATATTAAAGAAGATTCTCCGGTTGAAGATAAGTCTCCTGATGAATATCTTTTTGCAGTAACTACTCAAACTCCTTGGTTTACAGATATTGCTAACTATTTAGTCATAGGAAATTTACGTTCACATTTGTTTCCTAGAGAGAAAAGAAAAATTATTCAGGAAAGTGTAATATATTCATGGATCACTAACGAATTGTATAAAACAGACCCAGATCTTATGATCAGAAGGTGTGTCAGGGAAGATGAAATTCCTGAGATTCTTAAGACATGTCATGATGAGCCATGTGGTGGACACTTTGCTGACAAGACGATAGCCTATAAAGTCATTTCTTTAGGATATTATTGGCCATCCATCTTCAAAGATGCTAAAGAATATGTCAGCAGATGTGACAGCTGCCAAAGGGTAGGAAAACCTACTCCCTCAAATGAAATTCCACTACAAGTTCAAGTAATCATTGAACCTTTTGAAAAATGGGCCTTAGATTTTGTTGGGCCAATTAATCATCCATTTAAGCAAAAGAAGTATATATTGATATGCACTGATTATGTCACTAAATGGGTAGAAGCCAAAGCATTACCTTTTGTTAATGAAAAATCTGTAGTGAATTTTCTTTTTGAGGACATCTTTACTCATTTTGGTGTTCCAAGAGAAATTGTGACAAACTAGGGATCTCAATTCACATATAACATGGTGGAAGGGCTTATGGAGGAATACAATATCAAACATAGGAAATCTACTCCTTATCATCCTCAAGCAAATGGTCAAGTGGAATCTACAAATAAAGTGATTGAAGTAATCCTCACCAAGACTTTGCATCTACATAGAAGATATTGGGAAAAAAGGCTTCTTGAAACCTTATGGGCCTATAGAACTACATGGAGGAACACAACGGGCATACACCCTATGAACTTGTTTATGGCAAACAAGTCATGTTCCCTATAGAGTTCCAAATCAGAAATTTCAAGATGATAGTCCAACTGGGACTAGATTTATCAGAGGCACAAAAGCATAGGCTGGAGCAATTAAATGAACTTGATGAAATCAGGAAAGAGGCAGTTCAAACGACTAGTATAGTCCAACAACAGAGGGATAAATGGCATGACAAATATATCAAGGACAAGAGGTTTCAAGTGGGAGATTGGGCACTATTGTTTGATTCAAATTTTAAAGATTTTCAAGGGAAGTTTCAAAATTATTGGCTTGGGCCATATGAGATTCAAAAAGTCTTTAGTAATGGAGTAGTGAGGATAAGAACAATAGATGAAAGTAAAACTCCTCTTCTTGTGAATGGTAATAGATTAAAGATATATCAGAAACCAATTTCAAAAGAGGAGCTCATTAAGATTTTCCAAGACAATTTTGAAATGAAGCTAGTGAAGAAGAATTCTTCTTCTCCACTAACTTAGTCTTTATTTTTCCTAAAAAAATAGAAATAAAAAATAAATAAAACAAATAAAAAATAAATAAATTGTATAAGGTTGAAAACGAATCATTGATTGGCATACTTATACAGAAAATACAAGGTGAAAATCAGAGGTTTCTGACACCCTATATTTTCCATTTTCTTTTTGTAATAAGTAGTGACAAAAAGCTACAGTCACTCTGCAGTTTAGATTCTGCAAATTCATCATCTCATATCACCTCACTCCATTTTATTTTTTCAGTTTCACTTCATCTCACTATCATATTTCATCAATAAATTTTTCAGCTTTTCCTTTTACAGCTTTCATTCCATTTTCATTTCATTTATCATCTTGTCTTACATCTCATTTCATTTCACTTACATAGACACTTCCATTTCATTCATGATCCATAAGCCATATTTCACTTTCTTTTTCATGTTTTGCAGTTGATTCTATTCTGCATCTACAATTTGTTTATCAATTCAGGCACAAGTGTACAACTCATAATAAAATCATGTATGCAGGGAATTGAAAAAAAATCAATTTTTGAAGACGAACCATGCTCAAGGTACCTGTCGATCAACATAAAAAAAATTAGAAAGCGAAAGGTAAAGGTTCCAAAGGTAAATGCAAATATTTATTTCAAAAAACAATTTGAAAACATAAGTTTGTATAGTATGTATAATCACATGTCTCCTTAATCAACCATCATTTGATTTGACGCCACTATATCTCCACCATATATTCCATCTTTAACGACAAACGGTCTCAATGATTCTTTCATAGCAAATCTCCTCTTCAAACTCCATAACCTGTACTCAAACAGTCCTCCACAACTCCACCTGTTAACAGTCAAGATGACAATGTGACCTACCTATCTACGACTCTCTAAACCCTTACTATCTATTTATTACACACAAACCCTGAAGTTTATCTCTCCTATAACACGTAGTCATTTCATACACACACCCTTTCCATTTTCATATATACATAGTCATTCCATTTCCATACACACAGTCATTCCATTTCTTTAATAGCACTTGTTTTATAGACAGTAAGAGTAATTTTTAAGGTTAACCGAAAATAGGGGATATGGGGCTTATTGTCAGGACAAAGCCCGTAGTGGTAAAGTATATGGAGGGGTATACACAGCTTAAAAGGATGCTACAGAAGGCCAGATGGTTAAATTTTATTGAGAAATTTGACGGCTACCACAAGGAAATTACCAAGTGTTTTGCAAGGTCGTTTGATGGCATAGAAGTGGAGATAGAAGATATTAAATTTGCAGTCACAAAATCCTTCATAGCAGAAGCAACATAGCTACTGAGACAAGGATAAAGATGGTATACAAACAAAGAATTTCATGGTGAATCTTGGAAAGTGATCCTTAAAAGCCCAAGTATGGATGTTACAATATTTAGAAAGGGAATTCCTATTTCAGCACTCAAGAATAAATGGGGTAATATGTTGTTGATATTGCAAAAATTCATTACATGTGAAGGAAGATTTGGGTTTATGTATGTTTACCATATATGCTTATTAATGAATTTCTTAGAAACTAGAACCATCAACCTTCCCTTCTTCCTTCTAAACAATCTAGGAAGGATGGCTACAAATGTCCAAAAGAAAATTGAATCTATAGAAACAACTATGTATCATCCTGGATTAGTGAAAATATCATCTAGGTCCGAGTGTGAAGAGGACCCTTCCAAGATCTTTTAATTTCATGATGTGTTAAAATTGATTTTAAAAGAACATTAATGAATACATCTGCATGCTTTAAAGAAAAGGAACATAACAATCATCAGCACATGAGAACATAAGCCGTTGATAACGGAGTTTGTCCAGGAGGGACTACGTCTCCGAGCCCTAGTGTCAAGATGGTGTAGCCCACTGCATTAAGTGTTGTCAATAAAGGTGATGTACACAAGAGGTGATCTCTCGATCATACAAGGAAGAATTCCCTCATGCAGGAGTGGCTCTTCGAGATGTTCCACAACTAGAACACTTAATCAAAAGACTCCTATTAGTATGACACAAAACAAGCATGGTGTGCATCCCGCCAACATGGCACAAAAGGGATGTGAAAGAAAAACACATGGATGATGACAACCAGAGTATCCCAGCAACATACCACAAGGTATCTCAAAGCATAACATAAAGAGTTATGATAGAAAGTACATCACATAGAAAGATTCTGCATAACATGAAGCAAGGAATCATGACAACATGAAATAAATAAGACCCTGCATCAACATCAATCATGGATCTGTACAACATAATGCAGAAAGAAGAAGTACATGAACACATCATATACCTCACAACCAAGGGCCATCTAAAGAAGTGGATGTCTCACTGTTGAAGCTGCTCGGACCATTGCTCTCAAGGCATCGATCTCATGAAGATGGTTGCTCACACATGAATGTGGACATCTGCACTGGCACTTAGAAAAGTGACTAGAAGAAGAAATGAGAGAGTAAGAAATCTGAAGTCACCATCATCTTTGTGGAATTGAGTAGTGCTGAATCAACTGTCCAAACTCCGAATTTTGAGAAGTTGAGAATTCTGGGCTCAAGGAATCTCCTAGATTCCCTCGAGATTCCTCAAAGATTTTGTTCCATGGATGGACTGTAAATCTACAACTCAGATGGCAAATCAGATCTCTCCATTGCGATCCCTGTGAAGAACCATGAAAAACAAGTATAAATTTAACTATATTCTGAAATGTCAAAATTTTACCTCCTTGGGAAAATTTCATAGCTCATGGTTCCGCTCCCTGTGTTTGCTGAAATCATGGTTCCATGTGCATTCTAGAAATAACTGGAAAATGCATACCTCTAGACTCCGAGGTAAGGTGAGGAAGGTAACATCAAAAAGAGCCCAGTTCGTAAACTTAGAGGAAGAAACCCCAATTCAATCTCCTAACAATATTCCACCTAAACGCAGTGCACAAAACTCTTTTCCACATAATTTTGAAGGCAGTCCAAGCAGAGCTTCTCCTGGCATAGATCCAGTACAACAACAAATTTATGACTACATAGAATCTCTAGAAAAGAAAAGTGCCTAAATGGATCTAGGATCCTTAGCCAATCCAGAAAAACTTGTCAATCCACAAAAACCCCTAACTGACTCCCTCAAACAGGAAATCTATGAGTTGGAGATATTGAACAGGCATATTAAGAAAGAAAATGAAACCCTAAAGGAACAAAGCAAACTAGATAAAGCCATTCATGATAATACAATACTGCACCTAGGGCTATGGTACAATATGAATAGGAAGTTGAAGAGGAAAAATAGGAATTTGAGCATAACACTTATCAACCTCAAATACAGACTTCTTATGAAAAAGCCCAGGATGGCAATTAGTGCAAGGAGAAGTAAGAAAATGAAGTTGGATGTGATGGTAGAAGTGTCAGAATATATGAAATAGGAGAAAGAAGTTCACATTTTTTAAAATTGCATGGAGACATGCAATGATTTTGCAGTGGGGGTAT
>APFE031440724.1:0-10493 GCA_000404065.3 Pinus taeda
TTAATTAATTTAATTGATTTATAATTTTTAACCTAATGTTACTATAATTTATGGTCATATAAATTTATTTTGTTATTTGTTGGTTATTTTAATTAATTTTAGTTAATTAATTTTTTTTTTCATTTTTTATTTATTTTATTTGGGGAGAGACGAGTGATACTAAGATACAAAGGATTTGGAGGGGTTTATTTGTCTAAGAAGGGGAAGCCAGTTTCCACTAATTTCGCTCCCATTGTCCCTATTGAGGTTTTGAGGAAATTTCATGATTTCGATGGCCTCTCTGATTTTCCTCTTTTGATAATGATCCTCTCTTGCAATGATTTTGGCGTCTTCTAAACATACATGATGTTTGGTTTTGGATGAGTGATTCACAGGGGCTGATGTACGAGATCTCCCATTTTTATTATCAGCCCCGTGCTCCTTAAGTCTTGTTTTCAGAGATCATCATGTTTCCCCAATATAACTCTTGCCACATGAGCAATCAATCTTGTATGCGCCCTTGATTTGTTGATGATCTATGTTATCCTTGACTGATCTCATCATTTTCCTGATTGTTCTACATGTTGTAAACTGAGTGCTTATGTCCTTCTTTTTTTAAATTTTTGCAATATTATCTGTAATCCCCTGAATGAATGGGAGGTAAACCTTCCCACAATTTTCTTTTCTATTTTCTGGAGGATCCCTGGAGAGGACCTTATCTTGAGCTCTTCTTATCACTTTCTTAATACTAAATTCCTTGTATCCCATGTTTTTGAAAATAGAGGTTAAATGTCTAATTTCTTCATCTAGGTGATCAGGGTCAGAAGTTCTGAGGGCTCTAACAGCCAGAGTGTTTAAGACGCCAAATTTTTGTGATGGATGATGTTAAGAGTCAGCATGTAGATAGCTATCTGTATGTGTTTTCTTTCTATAGACCTAGTTCCCCAAAGTACCATCCTCTTTTCTACTGATCAAGACATCTAGAAAGGGGATTTTTCCGTTTTCTTCAAGTTCCATGGAAAACTTGATTTCGGTAGAAATAGAGTTAAGATGATTGAAATAGAGTTAATATTATTTACCTTCTACCAAGATGTGATTTAAATTTGCATCCGCTTCACTTTTGGTGAAGCCCAAATCAGTGAGATAACTATCGATCCTCGTGTACCAAGCACTAGGTGCTTGTTTGAGACAATACAATGCTCACTTGAGTCTACACACATGAGGCATCCGCTCAAATGTCTCAAAACCTTCTTGTTGCTCGATGTACACCTCCTCCTCAATAACCCCATTGAGAAATGTTGTCTTTTCATCCATTTGGTGGATCTTCCACCCCATCCGCATAGCCAGAGCAAGAATTGATTTAATGGATGAGTACCTAGCTACAAGAGCAAAGGTATCCTCATAGTCAATTCTTAATTTGATATGTTTTTGTTTTAATTTTTAATTGTCTTAAATGGGTTTCGTCTTAAGTGGTCATTGTCTTAAATATAAAGTTTTGTCTTAAAATATTTTTGTCTCAAACTATTTTTGTCTTAAATATGAAGTTGTCTTAAATATTTTGGTCTCAAACTGCTTTTGTCTTAAATATAGAGTTTTGTCTTAAAATATTTTCGTCTTAAATATAAAGTTTCATCTTAAAATATTTTTTGTCAAAAATTGTTTAAATTTAAAGTTTTGTCTTAAAATATTTTTGTCTTAAATATAAAGCTTTGTCTCAAATTGTTTTTGTCTTAAATTTTATATTTAAAACACACCTTCGAATTATCTGGTACTCATTGCTTTGCCTTTGTGCCCACCGACTCTTGTCTATCTATCTTGGAGATAATTAAGAGCAGCATATTGGGGTTTCCTTCGATTCCACCAACGGTCAAATTAACTTCTCTCTCGATCAGTGCTAATGTGGAATCTTCTGCTCTTGCTTCGTTCTCGATCAGTGCTGATGCGGAATATTCTACTCTTTCTTACATATAGTATGGTCTATTTCTAAAGGAATTATAAATAACAATGGTCAACCTTGTACAATTAGTGAGTTGTCGAGTTTGAAATATTAATTTAGATATTTGATCGATAGTACTTGGCTACTATTTATCGGATTTCTAAAAATATTATTCCAAAATTTGCTATATGTAATCATTTCTGAAAATCCATATGAGATTATGGAGGTATAGCTATATGTAATCATTTTACTATATGTTTTAATGTGAAAGGACTACTATAAGCACGAGTCTGATTATTATATTAATGATTTTATGATTTTTATAATATGGATTTGATAGTATAATTCCAATGCTGAGTGAATGATCTCATCCTTTTTAACTAATTAAAGGAAAACTTAGTAACGGAATTAGAATTCAATTGGCATTACGATGTATATATCTCAGATAATAAGATATGGCTCCTCAGGCATTGGGAACTGAGATGATTAAATTGAATTCTATAGTTCTCTTATGAGGAAAGGCTTTCACATACTTGGAACTATTGGGATGTTATAACTTTCTTATACTTCTCTTGATTTTTTTTTGGTTACAAAAATGGAGATGGAATTATTAACAATTGTAATTCCATTGTCGAGGTTTAGGTTTATATATCTTCAGGTATCCTATCTCATACAGTCACCAATTTTTTTAAAATCAATTTTCAATTTGAGTAAAATTTGGTGTATCATTTGCAAATTCAAATACATAAAAAAAGGACTTCATTACTATGAAAAAGATGTGGTCTAGCCCATTATTAATTAATTTGTTTAAATTATTAAACGTAAGTTTCCAATTCATGCTTTTCTTTGCCATTATTCAAAATGTCTCGTTCCTTGTAGACTGATTAGACTACATGTGACAGAATGTAGCAAAGTGCTCCTTAAATCTAACTTTATTTAAGGTTTTTAAAATTTAAATTAACATGTTTCGTAAGGTTTTTATAATTTTTTCATATTGCGATTTAAAAATATATTTCCTCTAAATATATAAAATATATATTTATTTTATATATTTCCTCTAAATATATAAACTATGTTTATTTGATTAATTTTAATTTTGTTTAATTTGATTAATTTTAATTTGGATGAGTAATATTTTTAGATAATTATGTGTTTTCAATTGAGATGTTCTCAGAGTTAAACATTTCCCCTCTAAAACTTAATTTGATACTGAAGAGAGAGAATATGAATAAACAATATAAAATATAACTATTAAAAATTGAATATAAATGTTAAAGATAGTGAAAATGATGTGAGCATTGATAGTATAATAATTAATTTTTTATATTATTATTAATTATTGAATATTTAGAGAATATAATGGAAATTGTATATAATTGATTACCTTTGGATTGACTTTAATGGTGCATGGCCAGAAATAAAATTTCCTGCTCTCAGGGAGAATGTTATATTGAAATCAGGGACTTCAAAAGTAATTTAATATTTTTTATTAATTATTTTATTTAAAAACAATATAAGTGATGATGATGTGGGGCATGGGAACATTCATGTGGGGCTTTTACAATGAAAAGGGATGGTTTTTTCATTAACAAATTATATTGTTTTGAAATTTTTAATTTAAATAATTTAATAAGAAAATTATTATTTTATGTTAGTTTTTATTTTTATAGTGGGTATATGAGAAATATTTTAATTTAATATTTTTGAAATTAATAGTTACTAATGGTAAGGAAAAAAAAATTATTCTTTAAGAATTAAATTCTATTTTTTTTTATTTGGTTAAAAATTAATAAAAATAAATAACTATTTTAGTTTTTTTAATTATGTTGTTGGTTCCTTTTAATAATGAGTCATTTGATATATTTTAATTTTAAATTCTTTTAATTTATTTTTTTTAGTAAGTTATGTTGAGATTTTCTTGTTAATTAAATTCGTAAGAAAAAACTCATGAATAAATGACAACAATAGGATTTGTTGCTAAATTTAACTCCATTTATTCATGATGAGAGTTATTGCATCCTATATTTGTTGTGAGTGAATTTATGATTCAGTTTTCTACTCCCAACTATAAAAATGTAAGCCCGTAGAGGATATGTATGATGAGAAGGTGTGAGGAAAAAGAATTCCAGATGTGCAAATCTATTGTTGTTGTAATCGCCTGTTGAGTAATAAGATTGCCGATGCCTCTGTTTGGTGGACATAGCCCAGATTGGTTGGGTGAACCATGTTAAACTTGATGTCTTATGATTTCTGTTGTGCGTGTGTGATTTATTTTGTTTTCTGCTATGCATACTCTAACAGTTAAAATATTTTTATTGGAAATATAATTCTTGAGGATCATTGGAGCTGAAATATTTCCCAGCAATCGGTCAAGAAATTTCCCAAGTTGTGAGTGGTTGTTGGCCTCTGCATGCCTCATGTTGTGTCATTTAAAACCCCAAAGATGATGATTAAGGTTTGTAGGGTGTTAAGTTAAATTTATTTCTATCTTTCATATTATAAAATAATTCAAGAATCTAAAATTGAAATAATATTTTTCAGAGAGAAAAAGCAGCATTGTATTATATTGAGAATATATAATAGATCCAGATAGTTACAGAAATCCGCTCTTAGAAGCGTAAGCATCTTGATCATGAAAGCATAAATTGTAGGTAGAGTTCCCTTGTGAATAAATATTGGCACTAAATCTATGTATATTTGTATAATATATTTCTAAAATAGAGAAACCAACTATTATAATAAATTTTAGTTTAGTTGATAAGATATAAAACAATTTGTGAATGAGAACATTGTAAAGGTATTTTTCTATAATGATTATTAATTTTAAACCTTATAACCTAATACTTAGCTAAAAGTTACAATGATGAATATTAGAAATAATAAATATGAACTTTGCATAATTACCAAAATTTTCTAATCATGTCATCAATAACTTTCAATTTTTTATTTTAAAATATTTATAATACTCTCATTTTAATTTTTTCCATTTTCTCATATTATTAGATATATATTATATATATATATAGAGAGAGAGAGAGAGAGACCAAACAAATTGTTTTCACACACACACACACATATATATATATATTCCTTATCAATTTAAGATCCCCAAATCACATCAGTTATATATAAAACCTTGAATTTGTGGTTTTAAAACCATAAAAATACATAATAAAAAATAGATTTAATTAAAAAATACAGATGCTAACTTTGAGAGTCTTTTGTACGTCAAGATTTGACTAGACATAATCATTTGCGAACACTTGAACACTCAATACAAACAAGGATGGTATATTCAAAAGTGGGAAATGCTATTTCATAACTATTACTACCCTCATTTCCAATTTCATCGAATAAATTTGGCAGCTATGAAGGTTTCTGAATTTTTTAAATTTCATTGAATGAATTTTGGAGCTCTGTAGGTTTGTGATTGTATCTATTTAATGATAAGAGTTTAAATGTTTGACTTTAAATGTGTACATGGTCCAAAATCGCATTGTGACAAATATTGTCTCAATATGAGAATCAACCATGCTCAACCATGGTCCAATGTTGCATTATCACAAAGATTTTGTCGATATGAAAATTAGTCATGATCAAGCATGGTCCAATGTCACATTGTGACAAGTGTTACCACAATATGAATATCACCACAACCAACCATGTTCATTTTATATTTTAGAAATTCTCTTAACCATGGTCAACCATGGTCCAATGTCACATTGTGAAAAGGATTGTCTCAATGTAAAAATCAACCATGGTCAACCATGTTTATTTTAGTGTTTATAATATTTAAATTAGGGTTTAGATACCTCCGGTTTATAAGATTTTTCCCTTCGGTTTAATATTATTCAACCATGCTCAATTGTGGTTAATCATGTTTTATAAAATCAACTGTGGTCAACCATGGTCCAACGTCGCATTGTGAAAAAGATTGTATCAATATGTAAATCAATCATTTCCTCAACCATGCTCCAAGATTGCATTATGACAAAGATTGTCTCAATATGATAATCATCGTCAACCATAGTTGAACATCACATTGTCACAAAGATTGTGTTTATATGAAAATAAACCATGGTTAACAAAGGTCAACCATGGTCCAACATCGCATTGTGACAAGGATTGTCTCAATATGAAAATAAACCATGGTCAACCATTGTCAACCATGTTTTTCTTAGTGTTTATAATATTTATCTTAGGGTTTATATACCTTCACTTTATAATATTAGCCCCTCGGATTAATATATTCCCTTGGGTTCATAATCCCTTAGGGTTTTAGTATTAATTCCTTAGGTTTATTACTCCCTTGGGTTCATAATATCAATCCCTTGGGTTTGTTATTCATTTGGATCTATAATATCAATCGTTGTCAACCATGGTTAAGCATAGCCAACCATGGGCAAGCATGGTAAAATGTCACATTGTGACAATGGTTGTCTTAATATGAAAATCAACCATGGTCAACCATAGTCCAATGTCACATTTCTATAGATTGTCTCGAATGAAAATCAATCATGGTCATGCATGGTCCAACGTCGCATTGTGATAAGGATTGTGTCAATATGGAAATCAACCATGCTCAACCACACCCAACCATGTTTATTTTAGGGTTTATAATATTTATCTTAGATTTTATATACCTTGGGTTTATAATTTATGTCTCAGTATGACAAAGATTGTCTCAATATGATAATCATTGTCAACCATGGTAAATCATGGCCAACCTTGGAGAACCATGGTCAACCATTTTTTATAAAATCAAACATAAGCATCAATGGTCAATCATGTTCAACTATGGTTGAAGGTCGTATTGTCACAAAGATTTTGTTGATGTGAAAATCAACCATGGTTAACCATGGTCCAACGTCGCATTTTGACAAGGATTATCTTAATATAAAAATCAACCATTGTCAACGATATTTATTCTAGTGTTTATAATATTTATCTTAGGGTTTATATACTTTGGGTTTATAATATTTTCTCCTTGGGTTTAATATTATTCCCTTGCGTTTATAATCCCTTAGGTTTTAGTATTAATCCCTTTGGTTTATTATTCCCCTGGGTTTATAATATCAATGATTTGGGTTTATTATTTCCTTGTGTTTATAACATCAATCATGGTCAACCATGGTCAATCATAGCCAACCATGTTCAACCATGGTCGAATGTCGCATTGTGACAACGATTGTCTCAATATGAAAATCAAGCGTGATCAACCATAGTCCAATGTCGCATGTGACAAATTGTCTCGATATAAAAATCAATCATGGTCACACATGATCAACCATGGTCCAGCGTTGCATTGTGACAAAGATTGTCTCAATATGGAAATCAACCATGCTCAACCAAGTTCATTTTAGGATTTATAATATTTATCTTAGGGTTTATATACCTTGGTTTTATAATTTACCTCGCATTGATAAAAATTGCCTCAATATGAAAATCAACCATGGTCAACCATTGTCAACGATGTTTATTTTAGTGTTTATAATATTTATCTTAGGGTTTATATACCTTCACTTTATAATATTTGTCCCTTAGGTTTAATATTATATGCTTAGGTTCATAATCCCTTGGGATTTTAATATTAATACATTGGGTTTATAATATCAATGCCTTGGGTTTATTATTCCCTTGGGTTTATAATATAAATCATGGGCAACCATGGTCAATCATAGCCAACCATGGTCAAATGTGCTTTGTGACAATGATTGTCTCATTATGAAAATCAACCATGGTCAACCATGGTCCAATGTCACATTATGAGAAAGATTGTCTCAATATTGAAATCAACCATGCTGAACCATGGTCAACCACGTTTATTTTAGGGTTTATAATATTTATCTTAGGTGTTACATGCCTTGGGTTTATAATTTACGTCACATTCACATAGATTGTCTCAATATGATAATCATCGTCAACCATGGTCAATCATGGTCAACCTTGACCAACCATGGTCAACCATCTTTTATAAAATAAAACATGGCCATCCATGGTCAATGATGGTCAACCATGGTCGAATGTTGCATTGTCACAACGATTGTATTGATAGGAAAATCAACGATCGTTAAGCAAGGTCAACCATGGTCGAACGTCGTATTTTGACAAGGATGGTCTCAATATGAAAATCAACCATGGCCAACCATTGTCAACGATGTTTATTTTAGTGTTTATAATATTTATCTTAGGCTTTATATATGTTGGGTTTATAATGTTTGTTCCTTAGGTTTAATATTATCCCCTTGGGTACATAATCCCTTGGGGTTTTAATATTAATCCCTTGGGTTTATTATTCACTTGGGTTTATAAGATCAAGGATGCTCTCAATATGAAAATCAACCATGGCAAACCATTGTCAACGATGTTTATTTTAGTGTTTATAATATTTATGTTAGGCTTTATATACCTTGGGCTTATAGTATTTGTCCCTTAGGTTTAATATTATTCCCTTGGGTATATAATCCCTTGGGGTTTTAATATTAATCCCTTGGGTTTATTATTCCCTTGGGTCTATAAGATAAATCCATTGGACTTATTATTCTGTTGGGTTTATAATATCAATCATGGTCAACCATGGTCAACCACTATCAATCATGGTCCTGTGTCATATTGTCACAAAGATTGTGTTGATATGAAAATCAACCATTGTCACAGATGTTTATTTTAGCATTTATAATATTTATTTTTGGATTTATATACCTTGGGTTTATAATATTTGTCCCTTGGGTTCTTAGTGTTTATCACTAGGTTTTATTATTCCCTTGAGTTTATAATATCAATCATTTTCAACCATGATCAACCATGGTCAAACATGTTTATTTTATTTTACGGTTTATGATATTTATCTCAAGGTTTATATACCTTATGATTTTAATATTAATCCTTAGGGTTTATTATTCTATTTGGTTTGTAATATAGATCATGGTGAACCATGGTCCAATGTTGCATTGTGACAAATATTGTCTTAATATGCCATGGTTCAATGTTGTATTATGACAAATGTTTTGTCGATTTGAAACTAAATCATGGTCAACCATGGTCCAATGCCACATTGTGATAAGCGTTACCTCAATATGAAAATCAACCACAGTCAACCATGGTTATTTTAGTGTTTATAATCAATAATTGTCTTAACCATGGTCCAACATCACATTGTGAGAAATATTATCTCAATATGGAAATCAACCATGCTCAACCATGGTAAACCATGTTTATTTTAAGCTTTATAATATTTATCTTTGGGTTTATATTCCTTGGGTTTATAATTTACGTCGCATTGACATATATTGTCTCAATATGATAATCATTGTTAACCATAGTCAACCATTCTCAATCATGGTCAACCATGGTTAATGTCACGTTATCACAAAGATTGTGTTGATATGAAAATCAACGATGGTTAAGCATGGTCAACCATAGTCGAACGTCACATTTTGACAAGGATTATCTCAATATGAAAATCAACCATGGTCAACCATTGTCAACAATGTTTATTCTAGAGTTTTTAGAAGTTATCTTAGGCTTTATATACCTTGGGATTATAATATTTGTCCCTTAGGTTTAATATTATTCCTTTGGGTACATAATCCCTTGAGGTTTTAATATTAATCCCTTCGGTTTACAAGCTCAATCCCCTGGGTTCATTATTCCGTTGGGTTTATAATATCAATCATGGTCAACCAAGGTCAATCATGGTCTAACACTACATTGTCACAAAGATTGTGTTGATATGAAAATCAACCATTGTTAAACATGGTCAACCATGGTTTAACGTCGCATTGTGACAAGGATTGTCTCAATATGAAAATCAACCATGGTCAGCCATTGTCAACGATGCTTATTTTAGTGTTTATAATATTTATCTTAGGCTTTATATATCTTGGGTTTATAATATTTGTACCTTGGATTTTTAATATTTATCCCTAGGGTATATTATCAACCATGGTCAAGCATGTTTATTTTACTTTAGGGTTTATAATATTTATCTTAGGGTATATATACCTTAGGCTTTTAATATTAATCCCTAGGGTTTATTATTTTCTTTGGTTTATAATATAGATCATGGTGAATCATGGTTCAATGTCGCATTGTGACAAATATTATCTCAATAAGAGAATCAACCATGGTCAACTATGGTCCAATGTTGCATTGTGACAAAGATTTTGTCGATTTGAAAATCAATCATGGTCAAGCATGGTCCAATGTCAAGTTGTGATAAGCATTTCCTCAATATGAAAATCAACCACAGTCAACCATGGTCAGCCATGTCTATTTTAGTGTTTATAATATTTAACTTAGGGTAGATATACTTTAGGTTTATTATATTAGTCCCCTGGGTTTAATATTATTCAACCATGCTCAACCTTGGTCAATCATGGTCAACCATGGTCCAACGTCACATTGTGACAAATATTGTATCTATATGAAAATGAATCATTTTCTCAATCATGATCCAACATCGCATTATGACAAAGATTATCTCAATATGATAATCATAGCCAACCATGGTCAATCATGATCTACCATGGTTGAACATCACATTGTCATAAAAAAATTATTGTTATGAAAATCAACC
>APFE031440743.1:0-12104 GCA_000404065.3 Pinus taeda
TTTACTCCAAACATTGATCAACGGTACATGATTGTAACTCTGGTTACCTCAATTTATCAACCCGAAAGAAGATGGCTACCACAACCAATTTTAGATTACGC
This sequence comes from Pinus taeda, assembly GCA_000404065.3. Taxonomy (NCBI): domain Eukaryota; kingdom Viridiplantae; phylum Streptophyta; class Pinopsida; order Pinales; family Pinaceae; genus Pinus; species Pinus taeda. The sequence continues at coordinate 102 of APFE031440743.1, forward strand.
AAAAGTGAAGGTCATTCCATAAGCGATTAAAATTAAACTATCTAAGCTCCCAATTACGCAATTGAGGAGAAATTTGGTACTAATACAATATATGGCCGTGCCAAATTAGCGCAGCTATATACGCGATGCATACATGAATTCTATGCAGAAGGAACAATCAGAATCGGGCGCTAATTTGCGTACCCTAGTTCCACATTATGAATACAAAACTCCTAAAGTACTCTCGGAGTAATAAACACTTAAAAGCGGGTGATATTCTCGCATCACCTGGGCATTGTTGCTTCTGCGTTACTCTTATTAGACTTGATGCATATTACAATGGCTTAAAATTGCAGTCCTTCGAACGTCTGGCCAAATTGCCAATTTGCAGGAGCAACGTTATAGGAAGTGATAGTTCTCCCGTCGCTGGTGCTGACCTGGAAGGAGAGACTCTGCCCATTTAAATAGGAGTTGCTCTGCCAATTCTGTCCCCAGTTTCGAGACATTGCTTGCCAACCAGTGTTGGAGCCTTTGATGGAAACCGCCTCCGCATCCCCTGCACCTCCTACGTTGGTAATGAGCACCAAATTGAAGTAGGAGTGTCCATTAATCGTGAATCTAACTCCTCCCTTCCTCACGCATGGCACCCTATATTTTAATCTTGCAGGTTAGCATTTCATCGCGATTAAAGTCAAGTTGGGAATAAAATTTCAGGATTGAAGAGTAAGAATATAGTGTTGAGTTACACTAATCATTGATTACCTTCTGAATATGATTGGAACAATGCCACTTCTGTAAATGGCGATCTGTTGAAAAGCAGGCTGAGCCATGTCGAAGTGTTGGAGAGGAGGATTGCACCATCCTCCATTGTCGTTGGGAAGGGCAGAGTTAGGGGGGCAGAGGTTAGTAGCAGTAACTGTAACTGTCACAGTGCCCGGTAGACACCACTGAGGGTCGTAGTGGTGGTTGCATTTCATTTGGTAGCAGGCTGCACATGTAGCTCCGTTGTTGAAAAGCGCCGTGCTTAGAGCTGCAGTGTTCGTTCCATAGTGTCACGCCCCCGCTACTTTTTTTCAGTAAACGGGAGGTGCGGCACCGCCTTATACCGGGTTCGGGTATATACGGACTACGCCTCTATCAACTTCCAACACCAATTTATCCTTCTATTAGTGTTATCTTCATTAACATTTCATAGCCAAACAGTCCATATAATTAACACCCATATAATTGTTTATATCAGTTAACTTATATCCGTTCAGCAATTATAATTAACCATAAAACATCATAAACATAAACTGTCACAACCCTCAAAGTCTGCACACGATATGGAGGAGGTCCGACCCAAATCGGGCGGCACCTCTGAAAACCGTTACTTTAATCAAATTACAGTTTTACAATGTTTACAATTCGTGTGCGCCGTTCGGCCTCACACCTTGAACGATCAACCTGCACGACCTGCCGGTCGTTTATGACAGTCCCGTTTCGGGCACCCTGTCAACCCAACTAATCGCCCAACTGAGCCCTCGGCCTGTCCAAATACCACAGCGCTGTCGTGTCGTCGGAACTTGGTTGCGCACCGCCTGTGCGTTCGTTCGACTGTTCGACCCCTGACCTGTTCAGACTTTCGTCGCCGCCCAGGTGCCTTCGCACCGTTTACCCGTTCGACCTGTTTCGCTGTTCGAAACTGCCCGACCGCTTCCTCCGCCCTTTTACCGAAGACTTCCTTTCACATCGTTGCTAAGCGCTGTTGTGTGAAGGCGCAGTTAGACCGAATGCTAGAGCAAATGAGTCGAACTTGAGTTGATGCCTTTGTGACTTGAACGCTCTCCATATATATAAGGATCCACGCCAAGTATGGAGGGGTGTCGATTACTCCAAACCGACCCCCGTTTTGTGGTCCGCCGCCCCAACACCGTGAGCCCACGCCCAATATTCATTTCGGGAGCCCGTGTCGTTATCCGTTCAGGGCGGGTCGGCCTATGTTTCATATGGTCGTCCGCCCATGGTATAAACCACTCTCCCTTAACTCCCGTGCGCTCGATACTTGTGCGCCCACGTCGCAATTGCCTTCGCTGCCCGGTCCTCGTCCATGTCGCAATGCCTTGCTGTTTGGTCCGTGTCCACGTCGCAAATGCCTTTGCTGTTCGGTCTGCACGTATTCGTTCGCCGGGTGTGTCGTTCGGGCGGGCGCACCCCGTGCCGCCCTGCCTGTTACGAACAGTTCGTTCAACCTTTCGGGTGGGCTGTTCGTTCGCACGGTCCACTATTGGTTTCGTCGCCCTGTCCGTGTAGACATTCCGCCCTGCTGTCCGGTTGACCACCCCGTAGTCCCGGTCGATGATTCGTTCGGCCTTTGGGGCGGGTGGGCGCACTGTCATGTCGTCCACCGCCATCGTTCCACGATCACCCGCTTTGCCCAACGACCATTTTCGTGTCGGGTCGCTTGAACGGTTCGGTGGGTGAGAGTTCGTTCACTGTCGTTCGGGCCGCCCGTCGTCGTGCGGAGCACCTGGTCTCCAGGGCATTACATCCTCCCCCACCTTATTCCGTTGTCGTCCCGACAACCTCCATACCATAGTGCCCTCTTCGGTCCTCCTCATCAAGTCACCCTCCCGTTTTGTGATCCAGTGCACGTCCCGGGAGTATGCATCCCATACTACATCGAGTCGGAATTTAGACATCGACCCGGTTCCTCAATGCATCAAACCTCCAAGTCACCATGTATGGACCTCGGCGTAGGTGTCATATGACTACCCACAGTTACGGTCCTCTGCCCAGGCTCGTGGGAACCCAACATTTCTGCTGCACATCGGACCTTCCTGCCCAATCTCCTTACGGGCTCACTGCCTTGAGCAGCCAACGGTGAGCCCAGCCTCCGGCTTTATTTATCGCGAAAGGCAGGCCAAGAAGTTTCCTCCCCGACTTTCGTCCACCCATGTGTCGGATTGGTACCGGGTTCTTAGGTAAGAGTGAACGGCCTCAATCTCCTCCGTGCTGCACCCAAGTTCTCCCAGTTTTTCTTTTGTCAGCTGGAAATCATATATGCCCATAGCATATCTGCAGAAGTCCACTATCCCTTCGGGGTCTCTCCCACTGTAATCATCATCCCTGTCCTCCTCCAGAATGGTGCTCGGACCTTCATCCGAGGTAACTTCTTCATGAGGATTTTCGGTGGGTAGTAATCCCAACAACTCTCTCCAAGAACGGGGAGTCTTCTCTTTGTCTCTCTCGTCCTTCCTTCTTTCTTCGGTCATAAAGTCCATGAATTTCTGCTCTTGTTCTGATCGGACTATACTCCCAAGTTCCCTTTGTCCCGCACCCGGATGTCCCACATTCGGATCTCTGGGATAAAGTATCACTGATGTCATCCTCGGTCTGTATCCTAGACAACTCCTTCTACTCATGGGCACTGTCGTGGTTTTCCCTTCGGCTATGATCAGGAGGATATCTCGGTCCATCATTGGTACGACATGGGAAAGTCTTAGAAAGTCCAGGCCCAACACCATCGAATGATCGTCCATGTCCACAATCCTCAGATCCAGCTCTCCGAACCATGACCCGACCCTTATCGGAGCGTCTTTCAATAGTCCATCAATCGCCTTGATAGGAGAGTTAATGGCTTTGAACGCACTGTTCTCTCTTTCCGGCTTTTTCTTTTTAAATGATCTTGCGGTCTTTCTGCTCACAAAGCTATGAGTAGCTCCTGTGTCAACCAAAGCTGCCAACCTCTTTCCTTGTACCGTTACGTCCACAAAACTTAGCTTTGAGGAATTATCCTCCTTCTTCGACTTTGTCTTGTGTCTAACTTCTGCAATCTGTTTTAAGAACTCGGCCTCTTCTGTATCGATGGCTTCGTGCCCTTCCCCGATATCTTCTTTGGGCCGTTTCTCTTTCGAGGAGCTCGGCCTTGGAGTTTCTTGTTCTGTTCCAAGCCTTTCCTCCACCGTCCTTTGCTCGACCTTACCAACCAAGTTCATGGAACCAAGCTTCCGGAATTCCTCGGGTCTCTCCCGGTAGCGTTCCTCTAATTTGTCGATATAGTCGATTTCCGCTTGTTCTATCACAACTGGCTTCTTGTCTAGAAGTCTTTTCCTGATCTCTTCTTTGACCTGTTCATACCTTGCTTCGGCCCTCCGACTTTCCTCTTTCAACCGCACCCTTTCGCTAAGGAGCTTTTGGAGATTTGTGTCTCTTATGCGGATTTCTTCACGGACCCTGCTAAGTTCTTCGCTCGCCGGTTCTTCCAATCGGCTTTTGAACTTACTCAAGTCCTCCCGAAGTCTCATGCAACCCTCTTGGATTCTTGAAATTTCTGTTTTCCTTTCGACCCAAGCGGAACTCCACTTTGCTTGGCGCTCCAACACCTCGTACCGGAGTGTCTTAACCGTATTCTCGGCCATTGCTTCATATCGGCCTGTTTTTGAACGACCCGAACCGTCCCTTCGTTCATTCGATCCTTTAACTGGCCCGTCCCACTTGTCAACTGTCACGAATAATTCGTTCACCAGCCCTAACCGGGCTCTGATACCACCTGTCACGCCCCTGCTACTTTTTTTCGGTAAACGGGAGGTGCGGCACCGCCTTATACCGGGTTCGGGTATATACGGACTACGCCTCTATCAACTTCCAACACCAATTTATCCTTCTATTAGTGTTATCTTCATTAACATTTCATAGCCAAATAGTCCATATAATTAACACCCATATAATTGTTTATATCAGTTAACTTATATCTGTTCAGCAATTATAATTAACCATAAAACATCATAAACATAAACTGTCACAACCCTCAAAGTCTGCACACGATATGGAGGAGGTCCGACCCAAATCGGGCGGCACCTTTGAAAACCGTTACTTTAATCAAATTACAGTTTTACAATGTTTACAATTCGTGTGCGCCGTTCGGCCTCACACCTTGAACGATCAACCTGCACGACCTGCCGGTCGTTTATGACAGTCCCGTTTCGGGCACCCTGTCAACCCAACTAATCGCCCAACTGAGCCCTCGGCCTGTCCAAATACCACAGCGCTGTCGTGTCGTCGGAACTTGGTTGCGCACCGCCTGTGCGTTCGTTCGACTGTTCGACCCCTGACCTGTTCAGACTTTCGTCGCCGCCCAGGTGCCTTCGCACCGTTTACCCGTTCGACCTGTTTCGCTGTTCGAAACTGCCCGACCGCTTCCTCCGCCCTTTTACCGAAGACTTCCTTTCACATCGTTGCTAAGCGCTGTTGTGTGAAGGCGCAGTTAGACCGAATGCTAGAGCAAATGAGTCGAACTTGAGTTGATGCCTTTGTGACTTGAACGCTCTCCATATATATAAGGATCCACGCCAAGTATGGAGGGGTGTCGATTACTCCAAACCGACCCCCGTTTTGTGGTCCGCCGCCCCAACACCGTGAGCCCACGCCCAATATTCATTTCGGGAGCCCGTGTCGTTATCCGTTCAGGGCGGGTCGGCCTATGTTTCATATGGTCGTCCGCCCATGGTATAAACCACTCTCCCTTAACTCCCGTGCGCTCGATACTTGTGCGCCCACGTCGCAATTGCCTTCGCTGCCCGGTCCTCGTCCATGTCGCAATGCCTTGCTGTTTGGTCCGTGTCCACGTCGCAAATGCCTTTGCTGTTCGGTCTGCACGTATTCGTTCGCCGGGTGTGTCGTTCGGGCGGGCGCACCCCGTGCCGCCCTGCCTGTTACGAACAGTTCGTTCAACCTTTCGGGTGGGCTGTTCGTTCGCACGGTCCACTATTGGTTTCGTCGCCCTGTCCGTGTAGACATTCCGCCCTGCTGTCCGGTTGACCACCCCGTAGTCCCGGTCGATGATTCGTTCGGCCTTTGGGGCGGGTGGGCGCACTGTCATGTCGTCCACCGCCATCGTTCCACGATCACCCGCTTTGCCCAACGACCATTTTCGTGTCGGGTCGCTTGAACGGTTCGGTGGGTGAGAGTTCGTTCACTGTCGTTCGGGCCGCCCGTCGTCGTGCGGAGCACCTGGTCTCCAGGGCATTACATCCTCCCCCACCTTATTCCGTTGTCGTCCCGACAACCTCCATACCATAGTGCCCTCTTCGGTCCTCCTCATCAAGTCACCCTCCCGTTTTGTGATCCAGTGCACGTCCCGGGAGTATGCATCCCATACTACATCGAGTCGGAATTTAGACATCGACCCGGTTCCTCAATGCATCAAACCTCCAAGTCACCATGTATGGACCTCGGCGTAGGTGTCATATGACTACCCACAGTTACGGTCCTCTGCCCAGGCTCGTGGGAACCCAACATTTCTGCTGCACATCGGACCTTCCTGCCCAATCTCCTTACGGGCTCACTGCCTTGAGCAGCCAACGGTGAGCCCAGCCTCCGGCTTTATTTATCGCGAAAGGCAGGCCAAGAAGTTTCCTCCCCGACTTTCGTCCACCCATGTGTCGGATTGGTACCGGGTTCTTAGGTAAGAGTGAACGGCCTCAATCTCCTCCGTGCTGCACCCAAGTTCTCCCAGTTTTTCTTTTGTCAGCTGGAAATCATATATGCCCATAGCATATCTGCAGAAGTCCACTATCCCTTCGGGGTCTCTCCCACTGTAATCATCATCCCTGTCCTCCTCCAGAATGGTGCTCGGACCTTCATCCGAGGTAACTTCTTCATGAGGATTTTCGGTGGGTAGTAATCCCAACAACTCTCTCCAAGAACGGGGAGTCTTCTCTTTGTCTCTCTCGTCCTTCCTTCTTTCTTCGGTCATAAAGTCCATGAATTTCTGCTCTTGTTCTGATCGGACTATACTCCCAAGTTCCCTTTGTCCCGCACCCGGATGTCCCACATTCGGATCTCTGGGATAAAGTATCACTGATGTCATCCTCGGTCTGTATCCTAGACAACTCCTTCTACTCATGGGCACTGTCGTGGTTTTCCCTTCGGCTATGATCAGGAGGATATCTCGGTCCATCATTGGTACGACATGGGAAAGTCTTAGAAAGTCCAGGCCCAACACCATCGAATGATCGTCCATGTCCACAATCCTCAGATCCAGCTCTCCGAACCATGACCCGACCCTTATCGGAGCGTCTTTCAATAGTCCATCAATCGCCTTGATAGGAGAGTTAATGGCTTTGAACGCACTGTTCTCTCTTTCCGGCTTTTTCTTTTTAAATGATCTTGCGGTCTTTCTGCTCACAAAGCTATGAGTAGCTCCTGTGTCAACCAAAGCTGCCAACCTCTTTCCTTGTACCGTTACGTCCACAAAACTTAGCTTTGAGGAATTATCCTCCTTCTTCGACTTTGTCTTGTGTCTAACTTCTGCAATCTGTTTTAAGAACTCGGCCTCTTCTGTATCGATGGCTTCGTGCCCTTCCCCGATATCTTCTTTGGGCCGTTTCTCTTTCGAGGAGCTCGGCCTTGGAGTTTCTTGTTCTGTTCCAAGCCTTTCCTCCACCGTCCTTTGCTCGACCTTACCAACCAAGTTCATGGAACCAAGCTTCCGGAATTCCTCGGGTCTCTCCCGGTAGCGTTCCTCTAATTTGTCGATATAGTCGATTTCCGCTTGTTCTATCACAACTGGCTTCTTGTCTAGAAGTCTTTTCCTGATCTCTTCTTTGACCTGTTCATACCTTGCTTCGGCCCTCCGACTTTCCTCTTTCAACCGCACCCTTTCGCTAAGGAGCTTTTGGAGATTTGTGTCTCTTATGCGGATTTCTTCACGGACCCTGCTAAGTTCTTCGCTCGCCGGTTCTTCCAATCGGCTTTTGAACTTACTCAAGTCCTCCCGAAGTCTCATGCAACCCTCTTGGATTCTTGAAATTTCTGTTTTCCTTTCGACCCAAGCGGAACTCCACTTTGCTTGGCGCTCCAACACCTCGTACCGGAGTGTCTTAACCGTATTCTCGGCCATTGCTTCATATCGGCCTGTTTTTGAACGACCCGAACCGTCCCTTCGTTCATTCGATCCTTTAACTGGCCCGTCCCACTTGTCAACTGTCACGAATAATTCGTTCACCAGCCCTAACCGGGCTCTGATACCACCTGTCACGCCCCTGCTACTTTTTTTCGGTAAACGGGAGGTGCGGCACCGCCTTATACCGGGTTCGGGTATATACGGACTACGCCTCTATCAACTTCCAACACCAATTTATCCTTCTATTAGTGTTATCTTCATTAACATTTCATAGCCAAATAGTCCATATAATTAACACCCATATAATTGTTTATATCAGTTAACTTATATCTGTTCAGCAATTATAATTAACCATAAAACATCATAAACATAAACTGTCACAACCCTCAAAGTCTGCACACGATATGGAGGAGGTCCGACCCAAATCGGGCGGCACCTTTGAAAACCGTTACTTTAATCAAATTACAGTTTTACAATGTTTACAATTCGTGTGCGCCGTTCGGCCTCACACCTTGAACGATCAACCTGCACGACCTGCCGGTCGTTTATGACAGTCCCGTTTCGGGCACCCTGTCAACCCAACTAATCGCCCAACCGAGCCCTCGGCCTGTCCAAATACCGCAGCGCTGTCGTGTCGTTGGAACTTGGTTGCGCATCGCCTGTGCGTTCGTTCGACTGTTCGACCCCTGACCTGTTCAGACTTCCGTCGCCGCCCAGGTGCCTTCGCACTGTTTACCCGTTCGACCTGTTTCGCTGTTCGAAACTACCCGACCGCTTCCTCCGCCCTTTTACCGAAGACTTCCTTTCACATCGTTGCTAAGCGCTGTTGTGTGAAGGCGTAGTTAGATCGAATGCTAGAGCGAATGAGTCGAACTTGAGTTGATGCCTTTGTGACTTGAACGCTCTCCATATATATAAGGATCCATGCCAAGTATGGAGGGGTGTCGGTTACTCCAAACCGACCCCCGTTTTGTGGTCCGTCGCCCCAACACCGTGAGCCGACGCCCAATATTCATTTCGGGAGCCCGTGTCGTTATCCGTTCAGGGCGGGTCGGCCTATGTTTCATATCGCCGTCCGCCCATGGTATAAACCACTCTCCCTTAACTCCCGTGCACTCGATACTTGTGCGCCCACGTCGCAATTGCCTTCGCTGCCCGGTCCTCGTCCATGTCGAAATGCCTTGCTGTTTGGTCCGTGTCCACGTCGCAAATGCCTTTGCTGTTTGGTCTGCACGTATTCGTTCGCCGGGTGTGTCGTTCGGGCGGGCGCACCCCGTGCCGCCCTGCCTGTTACGAACAGTTCGTTCAACCTTTCGGGTGGGCTGTTCGTTCGCCCGGTCCACTGTTGGTTTCGTCGCCCTGTCCGTGTAGACATTCCGCCCTGCTGTCCGGTTGACCACCCCGTAGTCCCGGTCGATGATTCGTTCGGCCTTTGGGGCGGGTGGGCGCACTGTCGTGTCGTCCACCGCCATCGTTCCACGATCACCCGCTTTGCCCAACGACCATTTTCGTGTCGGGTCGCTTGAACGGTTCGGTGGGTGAGAGTTCGTTCACTGTCGTTCGGGCCGCCCGTCGTCGTGCGGAGCGCCCGGTCTCCAGGGTGTTACACATAGCCTTGGCTATATAGGTTACCGTATCCGCACGCACCGCCTGTCAAATTAATTTCACGGTCGATTTGCTTAGCTAACATATGGTATCAAATAATGATCTAAAGCTGAAGATGAAGCCAATATTTTTGAACTTATATCTACAACCATGCAGGCGTCGATTGTCGAAGATTGAACTTACCCATTGTGCCTGACGCATCGCTGCCACCGTAAAACGTAGCATGCGTGGATTGCCAGTCGCTACCTAGTGCATAAGCTGCACCAGCTATCCACAAGAAACCGAACGTCGTGGCCAGTATTACGGGCGCCATTTCACAACGAAATAGATGCTCGCTTAAAGATAAGTAGGTTTCCTCTTAATGAATATCTGACGTTAGAACTACGAAGAATGGAAAGCAAAACCGATCATCTGAATGGATGGCTGATTGGTGAACTCCAACAGATCTCCAAAATATATCTAGAAACGGGAGGTCGATAAGCTATCGAAATTTCTTCCGCTAACGCCGGCACCCACCACAACGAGCGGAGATTGTCTAGATATTATCCGTTGGAGAGTCGTTGGGTGCACAGTGCACATGCACCGCTCGTTCAAACTGTCGGTGACCATCGTCATTTTCCGCCTTAGGAACATCTTCACACGGAATTCAAGACTCGGGTGAATATTACGAATATTGCGATGACCGAGGGTTCTTATTTTCGAAAGTCTGACCACAATATGACCGACACGACTGGAACTAGGGGTTCTTATTTTCAAAAGTCTGACCAAAATATGACCGACACCACTAGAATTAGGGGCTATTTTCAAAAGTCTGACCACAATATGACCGACACTGCTGGAAAGGCCGGTGGCCCGTGGGTGACAATTAATTTTAATTTTTTTCAATCTTTTATATGCGCTAGAATAATGACTAAGGACTCCTGCTTTATTTATTTTCTAATTCATTTTATGAAATTCTTATAATCTATGAAATGCGCTATTAGTCTGCTTAAGTTGTAAAAAAAATTATCTATAGATTTACTAGCTATAGAATTTAGATTTCTGTGATCCATAATATGTTTGTGAAAATAAATTCGGTAAAATCACATAAAAAAAAATCATTTGTAGATTTAATAGTTTCAAAAATCTTTAGGTTAGAGAATTTATAAAATTTGTCAATAATTTATGCAATTTTTGTAGAAAAATATATCTTTATTTGGAAAATAAAATGAATAAAGAAAAGACAAATAAAACTAGAGAATTTATAAAGAGCCTAATAATATAATGAAATTTTCCAAATATTATTAATCAATAAAATTAAAAAGCATAACAATAAAAATCAAAACAATGATAGCTCATACAACTCTATGTAAATATTTTCAATATTTTCATTTATAGTAAATCATCACAAGGGACAAAAATTACCTTTTAATATAATATATAAGAACTTAAAAAAACAAAATCCTTATAAAATGTAGTGACAAGAAAAAGCATATACCACAACTTTTACATACAAATATCATTTAGGTTGTTTAACTTACTCTTAAAAAGCCTATTTCCTCCAAATATCAATTAAGTTGCTTAACTTACCATTACATAGCCTATTTATTATTGTACTTGGAAAGTTTCCCAATAAAAAAATTGGCACTTATTAGATTTCTAAAATAAAAATTGGAAAGATTCCCAATAAAAAACCAAAAAAAAAAAAAAAACATATTAATGACTTAAAAAACCCAACTTTTTGTTAGAAATTCAAAAACTACAAAATTGTAACATAATAACTAAATGTAAAACTATCTTCATTCAATAAAAGAGATTTGTAACTATATGTGCACTTACTAGATATCTAAAATAGAAATCATGGAAAGAAAGGTAGATATTGCCTTATCATCTTACTCATACCCATACCTTTTGGCATTTCATTAACAAATTATTGCGCGGTTTTATAAGAACTTAAAAAAACAAAATCCTTATAAAATGTAGTGACTAAGAAAAAGCATATACCACAACTTTTACATACAAATATCATTTAGGTTGTTTAACTTACTCTTAAAAAGCCTATTTCCTCCAAATATCAATTAAGTTGCTTAACTTACCATTACATAGCCTATTTATTATTGTACTTGGAAAGTTTCCCAATAAAAAAATTGGCACTTATTAGATTTCTAAAATAAAAATTGGAAAGATTCCCAATAAAAAACCAATAAAAAAAAAACAAAAAAAACATATTAATGACTTAAAAAACCCAACTTTTTGTTAGAAATTCAAAAACTACAAAATTGTAACATAATAACTAAATGTAAAACTATCTTCATTCAATAAAAGAGATCTGTAACTATATGTGCACTTACTAGATATCTAAAATAGAAATCATGAAAAGAAAGGTAGATATTGCCTTATCATCTTACTCATACCCATACCTTTTGGCATTTCATTAACAAATTATTGCGCGGTTTTATTTACTTGTTGTATGGATTAAGTTATTTTATTTTTGATGCAACATATGGTATTCATCTTAATGAATTATTTTTAAATATTTTTATTTATTTTGTTAT
>APFE031440760.1:0-29714 GCA_000404065.3 Pinus taeda
TGCTTGAAATGTAGTAGTAAAAATACCCAATCACCTACATCAAAACATTTTTCACTATGATGTTGATCTACCTGTTGTTTCGTTTGAATTTGCACCGAAGTGGCGTTATCCTTTAAAAGTTGGAGAACTTGTTGTTGATGCTTGATGTGATATTTCACTGCTTGAACCTTTTGCTTCTTGATATGTCCTTCTATCTCTAGAGTTTGAGGAGTGGTAATTTCTTCCAATCCTTTACAAGATATGGTCAGATTAATTTCTTGATGCTCGATGTGATCTTTCACTTCTTGAACATTTTTCTTCTTGATATGTCCTTCTATCTTGATAGTTTGAGGAGTGGTAATTTCGACAAATGAATTACAAGATATGGTTGGATTCATTTATTCTTTATCAATGTGATTTCACTTCTTGCACCTTTTTCTTCCTGATATGTCCTTCTATCTTGAGAGTTTGAGGAGCAGTAATTCTTGCCAATGCTTTACAAGACATGGTCTAATTCATTTCTTCTTTCTCTGGGGTGGGGTCCTGGCGTATATCCTCTTATTTTGATGTTTCTTGATCCTTTTCTTCCTCCTCTTCATATTCTATGTGAAATAATTTATTCTCAGCACACTTATGACCTTTAGTGCATTTGCTATCACAATTGTAACAAAGCCCTTTTTCTCTTTTTTCTTCCAATTGTTGTGGGGTAACCCTTGTAGGTTTGTGGAAGGCTTAGAGAAACAACACTTCATCTTTATAGTTGTGAAGGGTATGCCTTCCTGGTTTTCCATAATTTTGCTTTCCACTTGTATAAGCTTACCTTTCCAAATTGTTGGGTGTTGCTCTAAAGAAGGTGTTTGCTCTTTGTATCCTCATAATGTGCTATCATTTCCTCCGTGAAAATTGACCACGTAACAAGTTGTTTACGAGAACAAAGCCCTTCATACCATAAAAATTGATCCGGTTCTAAATCTGAAGATGCAATACATACCTTTTGTAATAGTGGTACACCATGTAGATCAAAATATTGCTCCATCTGAAGCATCCAATTTACTAGATACTTGCCATCAAACTTCCTCATCTTGCTTTTTCTTGATTTTAGGAACTCGATCTTGAAACGACTGTAACTCTGTACTTTCAGATCTTTAAGTTCTAAAATTGAGATCTGTAGTAGCTCTCTGTGTCCTCTTTCCAATGCCACTAGTCTGATCGAAATTGGACTCTCCAAGAAAGAGTTACGCACAATCTCCCAAGATGACCTGATTATAGACCTTTCTAGAAGAGCAAACTTGTATGAAGTGCCACGTGTCACTGTTTTGACCTTTGGCTCTGAAAACGATTTACAAGAAACTACAATCTGTCTTATTTCTATACCTTCTTATGAAATTTCAATCCGATGCTCAGGAGCGAAAGTTATGACGATTTTCCCTAGGTCACCTGTTTGGAATGTAATTCAGGAGTCTGCAAAAAGACCAACTTCCTCAGACCATATCTCCGCAAATATAGCACGAAACAATCTGAAATTTGGACCCAATATTCAGCACGATGTCTTCTCAAATGGGTTTTTTTTTTAGCTTCTGAAACGTCACAGAAAAAACGTTATAGTGAAAATGCCACGATGACCTATTTGGAGCAGCGAAACCCTATAATCCAAAGCTCTGATACCAAATGTTATGAAACCAGCTCAAGAAAAGATAGAAAAGATAGATCAACGCCTTAGAATTCAGCATCTTCGAGAGGGCAACCTCCTTTAAATTACATAAATGAACAATTCTTGATGATCAAATGAAAAGACCTCCTTTCTATATATAGGAGTCTAAGGGTTCATAACATAATCAGAACCGACAAAAAATAATAATGTAAGGCACAATAATAACATAGTGGCTTCTATGGGGCACAATAGTAACAATATGGGCACTACATGGGTACATCAATATAATAAGTGGGTTGTACTAATAACAATAAGGGGTTACACTAGTAGTATAGGGGCCTAACAGAGAACCCTAGGGAGGACCTCAGATTTCAAACCCCAACTTTAAGAGAAACCCACCACAAATTAAACAAAGGGAACAAAGAGGCCCTAGTGATCAACAACTAGTTAGGCCTCCATTTTAGCAAAATTACGTTGATGAAGAACTTGAATTTTCTGAAGAACTAGAAGAAAGTCAATTTATATGTGAAGGTATAAAAAAATGCATATGTGAAAGAAAAAGTGAAAGAAATAAAAATAGAATACAAATAAAAAATGATGATGAAAATACCCCATAATATATATATATATATATATATATATATATATATATATATATATATATATATATATATATATATATATATATATATATATATGAAAGGGAGAAAGTCTAACGGCCACTCAAATAATAATAAATCAATAATACTTTTGCAATTTTCAAGGAAGTGTGCAACTTGTTCAAATGTGACCTCAAAGTTAGAAATAGGTTAGCTAGTTTAATCATACTATTTAAACATGATTAAACTAATTTAAATAAAGCTAGTATAGATTAGTGAACAAATCAACCATCTAGTGTAATCTTGGTTGAAACTGATTAGGTAGAATAAAAAGAATTAACCAAATTTTTTAACCTTGGTTAATTGGCAAAAAATATAAAAAGAAATTGAAAAACCTTAGAACAAGTAATAAAAGGTTGGCAAATCAAAATGCACCTTTGAGATAAATTAATCTCGTTTAGGGTTAATTAATCAAGTTTAAGATAGATTAATTGAGTTTAGAATACATAATCGTGTTATTTAAGCATTATTACCAATTGTAATAAAGTGTTTGGCGCAAAAGCGGTTTGATGTTAATTTTATTCTAAAGTCACAAGACGACAAAGTTAATTTGTCGAGATGTAATAAAAAGTGAACAATTTCCAACGGACATGATCTGCCCTGCCTGGATAAATGGCAGGGGATCATTTGCACCCCCCTAGTGCTTCCAAACATTATCTAACAAGGGGGGGGAGGGGGGTGGGGGGGGGATCCAAGGAAGTGGTCTTCACAAACCCGCTTGGTGCTACATGGCACCCTTTTATGCACTTCGCTTCCCCCCCGAAACCACTTCCCACTGCTACCCCCTTCTGGCTTCTCCTCAAACCTGATTTCCACCTTCATTGATCACCCATTGGTCTTGTTCCTGATGTTTCACCGCGCCACGTTCCCATCACATCCATTCCCCTACTACGACGTACCTCCTCCCTCTCCACCACGCTCTTGTTTATCGCTCCATCCCTGTGACTTCCTCCCGCGCTCGTACGTCACCATATATACCCTAATCCTCGAACTCCATGTGTCTATATTCCCCCACCCCATTATAATATATTATTTTTCACCTTATCTGTTATAGAAGTTTGTTATTCGTTAACTCCATTCCTTCGCACCAAAATAAACGACTTTTTGAACAGTAACTATTTTTTTTATAAAGGTTTGATTTCGCGGACAATGAACTGTTATTTGCTATTTTACTTTCAAAAATTGTCTCAATTATCGTCGTGATTTCTCTTAGAACCCTGCCATTCCCAACAGTTTAAATGCATTCACACGCTTGTTTAATTCCTCGCTCAACCATTAAGTTTCTTAACCAGGTATTTTCAAGCTAACCATCAACTAAACCTGTTCAATTATGTCTTCCAAGAAGAAATTTGTTCCCCAGGAGAATCCCATGCTGCCCTCAGCCATAGATTTAGACCACCAGCCTTTAGTTTATCAACGTTATCAGGTTACAGAGACCAATTGTGAATTCGACTTATACGAGCTTCACAATTGGATCAAACAAAACAATCTGGACCTTAGTGAGGAATTGGGATTGTGGGACTCCTTCCTACCCCAATACATTTTCCCACAAACCTACTATTTCCCCAAATTTGTAACCTGGTGCCAATTCCTCTATATGCCTAGCCAAAGAACAGTAGTGGCCCAGAATGGTGAAGTTCTATTTTCCATTAATTTCCACTCAATTTCAGAGATGATCAAGATAACAAACACTAACCCAGGGCAACCCTTTCAACCAAATTTCCTTACATAAATATATAGCAAATTGAATTTCCCTTAGAGAGCCAAAGTGTTTGAAACTTTCATGCCTGATAATTCCCAGTTGCCCAAAAGAAACCCTCCCTACCCTGCTTCAATTTTTCCTGAGAAGGCCAAACAGATAATATCCATGATTTCTTGCATCTTAGGATACTACTTTGACCAGTGGGTAGATGAAAACTTTTTTGCATTTCTCTCTATATTTTCTAGTGGTTAAAAGCCACTAACTATTTTATGTTATAGTGAATTTTTGGCAGAGATGATTCATGAGCAATTCATGAAATTATCAACATAAGGAGTTTTTAGATATGCATCCATTTTGGTGTATTTATTAATTTCTTCTTAGTCAGACAGGTTCCCTTTCCAGCTACAGAAGACAGACAGTTACGGGAACCCTCAGTCAGTCATTCATAGGACCTCCTAGGTAAGGAAGAACAACAATGAATTTACATTCAGTGATTTTGTAGATCAATTTGTACACATGGCAGTCATTTTGTTAAATAGTGATGCAGAGCCGAGAATACATCTAGAGATAAAGAGAATTTTGCATTTGAGTAATGAGACCAAGAGAGGGGGTTGGTATTTATACAAATCTATTGTAGCGGCTACAACCACCCTCCAAAATTTTTCCTTAGCTTCATTTTGAAGTCTCCCTGCCAACCATTCACAGCAACATGTCTTGCATCATCAAGTACACAAGCTTCAGTGCTTTTCTTTCATAATGACAGCCTGTCCATCAGAGCTTGTTGCATTCCCCTAACAAGTTGTTCTTCTAGACTTGGTCTAGCTACAGGCTTAGTAGCTCCATCAAGAAATTACGCAATTCTCGAGGGCAACCAGCCTTCCCTCTAGAAATTGCGCAATTCTGTCTGGAAACTTGCTGGGCTCCAGAATTGCGCAAATATTCCAGCCAAGCTTCACCCAGAAAATTGTGCAATTCCTCCCAGTAGGGCTACTTAGCCTAGAAATTGCGCAATTTTGGGTAGCAGTCAACTTCTCTACTAAAAAATTACACAATCCCTCTGGGAAACCAGCCCATCTCCCTCCTAGAAATGCGCATTTTTTCCTCCCAGCTGAGCAGGCTGTTGCATGTGCAGTTGACTGGTTCCCTCAGGGACCAAGCAAAACTGGTTTGCATGCATGGCCTGCTCCATCCAAGGTAGCATGCAAAGGAATTGTTTGTTTTAGGGATCTATTTTTAGCAGCTAAAGGTTACATGAAAATATCATTTCAGAAACCTCCCACCAAGTGTTGCTTTCCCTAGATTTGTGGCATGTGCGTCACAACCTCGATTTTATCAAAACTCATCAACCAAATGCTGCAAAACTCATTCCTCACATCATCTTGCAGCTCTGACATCCCACATTACATCTAGGAGTCATCGGCACATTCAGCTAAGTTGTTTTGAGGTAATCCCGCTTTTCATGTTTCGCACTATGTTTTTGGCGCTTTTTATGTTTCTCTTCATATGAATGTTGTCTGCTTGATTTCAATGAATGCTTTCTATTGTTTTGATACATACTAGATTGTACTGGCACCATTTCAGTTTTCGTTAACATCTCATTGTTGTCGCATGCATGAAACTGTTTTTCACAAAAGGTCGTCACTTCGGCCACTCGCCTCACCCACATGCATGTTGTTCCATTTTCTAAATCTTTCATTCACTATTTGCATGCATGATCATTCACTTATGCTTACACTCAATATTTCCATGCATTCACATTCACATTTTGTTTCAGTTGCCCGTCGGCGAGTCTGGCCAACCTTCGCCCAAACTCTGCCTCACCAAGACAGCATTGCGCAATCAGGAGAAGGAAGGCATTGTCTTCCTCTCCAAAAATGAGCATTTCTACCTAGGAGCTATCTTCCAGTCTTGCTTTATGCAATTCTGAGGGACAATGATTGCTAGACCAGAAAATTGCACAATGTAGTCACTGACCTTGCAACCATTGCTGACTGAGATTGCACATTGTGCAATTCCAGCAATCAACAGCTAGGATGGACTATGCATTGCTTAGTTCCAGTAGTTAGTTAGCCTCCTCATAGCCCATACTATACCTTGCTTAGTCTTGGCAGTCAGTCTCTTGACCTCCCAGCGGAAATTGCACAACCTTCATGATCAGTGACACAAGTATGTTGCAAGTAAGTTGTCAAGTTCATTTTGGTTTTCGACTGACAAATTTCTTGCCATGAGTGTTTCCATGTCTCCAGGTATTGTAGGTGTTCATATACCTCTCAGTAGTACATGTAGAATGGTTTCCAACAGAGAAGAGTCGAAGACACTGTTCAGAGCACACTTGGGGATGCAGTCGATCAAGTCTCTATGGACTTGAATACCCACGAAGACATAAAGTTGTTCATAGACAATGAAACCAAGATATGACGACAACAACATCACAGCAAGCATCACCATGAATAGCAGCTAAAGATAGCATACCAGATGCAGTGAATGCAAGAGGAAGGTTGTTGACAACATAGAGGTGGAACAAAGTTGCAAGCTCAAGAAGGTCCACTTGTGATGAAAGCAACTTTGGAGACTCAGGCTATGAGGTGACAACGCGACATGAATATCGCGTGAAGACAGAGAATAGAACAGAGAATGAGTTTCATGTGCTGAAGCAGCAACTCAAGGAAGAACAGGAGCTGCATAGATGAGAGAATGAGTTGCAGCAGGAACAGGTACAACAGTGGGTGCAACATGCACTCACGGATGAAACTACGCTCGTACAAGTTAAAGATCCATCCCAGTAGCTGGCATGGAGCAGACATGGTGAGCAGTATTGTTGATCACAGGCAAGGGAATTCAGCAACATTCATGTCATTGTGCACATGCATGAAATCAACCCATTTAGCACACTCACCGAGGCAAAGACAAGAAGCAATTCCAACTGGAGCTGAACATGTAGATGACAGTTGATGTGCATGACTACTAGCACACACTGGAAGATCAGCATGGACACTATGCATCAGTGTGTTTTTGGTTCAGTCACACCCAAGAAGACCATGTGCATGCTAGCAGACGAGTTGGACGGAGGAGCCATACCAATGCACCCGGATGCAACATAGGCAAGAGTTCGCTTTAGAAAGATGTCATCATCGAGCGCATGCACACCATCATGGATGACCAAGCTTGGCATCAACTCACCACCTTCACCATCACAAGCATGTCAAAGAGTTGGTCTCACCACAACGGACCAAGTGTCAGCGATGTCTTGCATGACTTGCTCAAGCCATATTGTCTCACATGGGCACATGTGCATTGTAATGTAATGTATTGTCAAGTGTCAATAGTTGGATGTAACAGTCATAGAGTAGATGAAGAGTCATGAGGGTAGATGAACCGTCACAAAGGGGAATGTCAAGGGTCACCCCACCCTTTGCTATAAATAGAACCTCATAACTCATTGAAGGGATTTTGGTCAGCCAAGCTTCTGATAGGACTATCTTAGAGAGAGCTTGGATAGTATTGTAATGTGCCTGGGTTTCTCCACTGCATAGAGCTAGTATATCTCTTTGGAGTAGTAGGCGGTTGTGGCTATAACGTTCTGCTATCAGAACTAGTTGTTAGACATGGATGTATTGTATGACTGGAACTTACACTTATTAATATAACATAGCCAGCATGTTTCATGCATATGTTGTATTGTATTATATTCTACCTGGTTTACTCTAAATGATATATGTATTTGTTTGCTTACACATGCATGTATGGACTTTTCTCTGTATGTATATATAAATCTTTCTGAAACTTGATGTTGGTTTAACCATCACTTTGGATTGCTAGCTAACTTGCCTTCCATGTTGTGATGCATCTTTTCCCGTGTGTTCCCTTCTTAACTCCGTGCTATCACAGGTTTCCAAGGAGCACACTCATCTCAACCCCCATGTGTTTGAACACTCATGCACCTTCCTTGGCTTGTTGCAGTTGTCAAACCCTTGCTACCAATAGAGACATCTTACTTTCCTCTGTGCAAAATCACGATCAAGGAATTACCATACGACCCACTACCAAGACTCCTACACCAAACAATCTGAGGCTTAATTGGGACTTCTTACCAGGGAGATCCCCTTACATGTTGGTGAGTCCAACATCGTCAACACAATCTTACACAGAGATCAGAATATATGGCTCTAAATTGTCTCCCTATAAACTGCCTAAATCTGTACCTATTTGAATATTTTCCTTGGATTTTATCAGGAAAATGATCAACATGGATCAACTGCACTTCCTGGCAGCCAAGAAGAAGCCACAGTTCAAAATAAAAACACAAGTTGGACCATTTACATGCAATTCAAGGTCATCAAGACAAGAGGCAGAGGTTATCTTGAAGCAGACAAATTTAAAACATAACTTTACTTGGTATTATGACCCTTTTTGGATAATATCTAAATTAAGAATGGAACAAAAGTATGCTCCCTACACCCATACTCCTAGATCATAAATATAACACTTTATGAACCAGGAGGAGTGGCAGAATAATACTCTGCAGGAGGCTGAAGAGAAGGTACTATCTACTTCACAGACTCCATTACCTCGAGAAAAGACAAAGAAAATACCAAGGGAAAGTATCTCCCCTTTAGTAACAAAGATATTAGCTAAAGATTTTATAGTATACAACAAGAAATAGAAGACTATAGATAAAGGGGAAACTCAGCAGCAAAATACAGAACAACAACAGCCCATCATTCTAACAAGTCCTTGCATCCCTTCAATGTCAAGGATGGAGGAGATTATTCCTACATCTCTAATGGCCCCAATGACCATGTATACACCAATTTCATTACCATCAAGAGGGGTAGACCAAAGAAATAAGGATCAACGAATGTTTTCCATTTACAAGGAAATCAAAGAAAAGAACTAGGCACTCAAGGCCACCACTTTTTCACAATTTTGGAAATAGACAGCCACCACCCAACACAGGCTTCTGGAAGCTTTTAATGTAGAGAAGAGGAAAATGTAGGTTGCCTTCTTGGAGCCTAAATTTGCTTAGCCCAGATCAGCAGAATATTACAAGTAATCTATCTTCTCTTTTGACACAGATACAATCCATCCCATTAACCAGATGGA
This sequence comes from Pinus taeda, assembly GCA_000404065.3. NCBI lineage: Eukaryota > Viridiplantae > Streptophyta > Pinopsida > Pinales > Pinaceae > Pinus > Pinus taeda. The sequence continues at coordinate 9,095 of APFE031440760.1, forward strand.
CTTCCACAAGAAATATGGAGAAATGTTTTATAGCACCATTAAAAACATAGTTATGGGAGCAACTAAGATTAAGGTTTCAGTAAATAATATTCAAGCACAATTAAAGTTAGAAAGAATTTATTCTCTGGCCAAAGACACAAAGATAAAGTCTTTGGAGGATTTGGTCATTAAACTGGGATATGATCCTAATGATGTAAAGACAACTAAAGAAATCATCAGGAACAAGAACGCAGATATAGAAGCATTGAAGAAGAATCTTAAGCTCCTCTCCACTGAAGATCCACAAGCCAAGGAATATGGAGAGAAGGAGAATCAAAAGGAGAATTTTTTCAAGATCATCATTTAACAGAATAATCATATTTCAAAAATGGAAAAGGAGTTGGAGACACTCCTGAAAGAAAAAGAGAAACAAGCTAGCACAGTGCATGCAATTCCTTTGCCTGTAATCCCAATGGTAGGTACATTGGCAGTCGAGGCATCAACATCAGCAACAAATTCAACATTAATTGTCACAACAGAAGGATAGTCTAACACTACACCAGTAGATTTGGCTAAGGCCATGGAAAATATGTCTATTAAAGACCAAGAAATTGAGAAATTAATTCATAAATTAAATAATTTGCAGAAACAAAAGCTCAAAATAGACAATGTATATCTAGAAAAATTGTAGAAAACACACAAGCTCACACAGAGGATAGAATATCTAGAGAATCAATCTTTCATAGTGATACCATTGCAGAAGCCAAAGAAAACATCTGGATGGAGATCAATGAAGCTATGACAAGGATTTGGCCATCTATTGAAATCATCTTTGAACAAAATGAGTTGGTCCAAAAATCAAAAGAACTTATAGCAGATGTGAAGAAAGACCTTGGCACCAAACTAAGTGATGATATAACTCTAATAATATTGTTAAACTCAAAATCCAAAGAAGAGTTGGAAGAACTAGACATAGAAGACAGAACAGATACCATTTTGGAAGTGAGAAAAAATCTCACTAAGAAGAATTTGATGCTGCAATTGGAGACTAAATGCAACAGTCTGGAAAAAATCACTCAAAGGTTTCATAGGAAATTCAACATACTACACCAAAAAGGTCTCCCTAGATTACAAGGGATAGGAGATAAATTGGTCAAGCATGAAGATTACCATCATAAATTATACACCATTGCTAGATATAGGCCAAAATTTGCTAAAATCAAGGGCACACTCACAAGAAAGGCATTCATGGAAGGACTAAGCTATGATTTATTGATCAAACATGAAATGAGTCATTTGTTTCTCAATAAGTCTACCTTCGATAAATTCACAGAGGTAGATGAGGTTTACTGACAGCTAATCAAGTTTAAACTTCCAGATGAACAAAGGTGGGAAAAATTGTGTGAGTTACTAAAGTAAACAGTCATCAAATCTCCAGAAGGACATCAATAGCCAACTGCTATTCTTTAGGTCCAGTCACCAACAGTAAGCCAGAAAAATAGTGCCAGTTAGATGAAGAAATTCAGTTTCCTAAATTTTTGTACTATTTATGTAAACAATTTTAGATGATTTAGGATTTTTCCTTGATATTCTAAAATCAAGATGTTTTTGTAATTTTTCTATAAATATTTCTTAGAAGCAGTAAGGGTTGATTTTGTATGGAAGAAAAGGACTATTGATATAAAGTTGTTCCACAAGTTCCAATGGACAAATTTTCAGTAATACAAAAGCTTTTCAGGATTCTTGTGTTAGATTTTTTTGGTGAAGTGATATTCTCTCTTTTTATTGTGTTTCCCTTTCTCTATAATTTCACATGTGTTTCTGATCTATTCTTTTTAAAGAAAATAAGGAATCTGAATTTGTTTAAATAAACTCAATTATGTCTTTTGAACAATTTTAATGTTTTTAACTGAAGTTAAGCAATAGAATTCTTAATTTTTGTATGTTTAATGGATACTTAGTCATTTCTTCTTTCCCATCTCATTAGGCATATAAGATCCAACAAATCTTCCTACCTTTCCTTATTAAACTTATCTGTGACTACTGAAAAGATCCACCTAAAGAAAATTGACTCCATTGCCCAATGGTCCCTTCTTACATTATCAACCAAACAATCAATTCAAAAACCAAACCTTGAACTTTCACCTCTAGCCTAAAATTCTAAAAGCAAACTAAGCTAAATCTAATAGAGAGATCCCTCTCTATGTTTAGGAGGTCTAGCTTCTAGACTTGAAAGTGGTTTTGTGGTTAAATTTGCATTTCTTTCATGAGCTTAAGAAATATAGAGTGCTAACAGGGGCTACCCAACCCATGGCAAAGAATTTCGTGCATTTGCTGACTACCAATAAGCTCAAGACTCGACCACCCCCATGGGACAAAGGTAACCATACTGACCAATCTTAGGAAAACAACTTATAGGAATGGTTGTTTGAAGCATTTGGTTCTCTACCCTAGGCTTTCTTTGGACAAATCTGCTTACGAAGATGATATTCCGTCAAGTAAGAAGCTCTTTGGAAGGCCACCTGAAATAGTAGATTTAGGATTGTTTGAGGATTTAGACTACCTATAGGCTAGAGATCATTTTCTTTGATAGGATGTGTTTTATTGTATTAGAGTAACATCATTAATATAGTTAGTTTACACTTGGCACCACTACACTAGGTGTTTTCTTTATGTTTGTTCTTCATTTATTCCTATCATCACCCTTTAGTCCTTAGTCATTATTGTCTTGATAGCATTGTGCCCCCTAGGCATTTTTCTTAGAGACTTTTACGTCTTCACCCTCAATTCCCTCTAGGACATATTACTCCTTGTTGGGAACGGGTTCCCCCAAGCGAAGTTTTGGGGCTAAAAGCCCATGTTTTGGGACAATTTCGTAATACAGTTGTAAAGTCTCTACATTTTTTGGTTGCGAAGCGTGAAGGTGTCAAGAGTCATAAAGGGTTTCCCGCCCTTATTTTGTAAAGTGTCAAGTTGGCTATAAAGATCTACCCATGGTCCGTAGACCATGGGATTATATAAAAAGGAGCTAAGTAAGTAAGCTCTAAGTAGTTAGTAGCGAAGTAGAGTTGAGATGGTTTCTACATAGTGATCTAACTTGGAGAAGTCTAAGTTTTTTCTGGACTTAAAGTAGGTAGAGGCTCTGCAGCTGAGTGCGTAGAGGCCTAGGGTAGAAGTCCGCAACTGAGTGCACGGACCCCTGCAACTGTGTGCGCAGGGTGGATAGAGTCTGTATTAAACTGGAGATATCAATAAAGAGAAGTATTCTACAATTACTGTGTATTTAGTCTCTATTAATGCATTTGATTATATTGCATTACGATCTGGGTTTATATTACAATGTTTATTTGATGCGTGAATGTATGTGATTATATATGTTAATTGAATGCAAGTAAGAATATAAGTTTACGTGACAATAACTGTAATTGATTGGTAGAATAAGTTAAACACTTGAGATAACTTGGGAACCTATACAATACATCATCATAGGAGCGTGAAAGTACCTAAACCGCTGGTTAGGGCTACGTGAAGGTCAATCATACACCTTCGCGAAGGCATTGAAGGGCGGGATAGGGGGTATATCGATAAGCCCTAAGGCTTAGTGACCTGCGCGAAGGCAGGAGCAATGGGTATAAACCGACATCACGACCATCTCAGGGTGTGGAAACTTGGTTCCAACATCCCCCCATACTGCTTCGGGTGAGACTTCAGTCCACGCTCTGCAGGCTGATGTCGAAAGGGCTAATAGTGTAGGGATTTGTTTGGCTGACTAAAACTAAACATGGGTCAAGGCCCACAAAGCCAAAAAATGGTTTCGTTGTCGGGACCAGGAATCTGCATGAGAGATGTGTGATGTCATATCACTAGAATCCAACTAAGAAAGAGATTAAAGGCTAGTTGGATAGGAAGATCCACGAATTCGCGATGCAGGAGAACAAAAATCCATGGCTGATGAAGGAAAAGTGACTAGACATGTACCTGTATACAGAAATCCATGACATCTTTTTATGTTCCTTTCTAGTTGAGTTATACGAGTGGATCGCGAAGCTAGTGGATAGCCAAGGGAGGTGGAAGCTTAACAGTCCTATTGTTTGGACCCCAAAGTTAGTTAATCATTGGCTCAATCATATCATAGGAGGGTTTGTGACTAAATTTGCGATTGATACCTCAATCAATTATAGCGAGGCGGAGCGACGCTTTTTCAAAGGTCTACGAGGTAAGTACTTGAAGTCTTTAAATACTTGGGTTACGCAGCTACCTTGATGTTTGGAGCTACATGAAGTGGAAAGACTTACATGAATGAAGGAAGAAAGGGTCCTAAACATATCCCACTGATTTCACCTCCTTTGAGTGACGATGAGGGAGTAGTGCAAGCTTCTCCATGAAGTGCAGTTCAGTTGATAAAACAAAGGTTCCTGCAACTACCACCTCCACTTACACCACCTCCACCTACACCATCTCCACCTTCACTACTATCACCTCCGACTTCACCCACACCACCACCACCTCCACCACATTTCAACATGGCAAATTCCATGAAGCTGCCATTGTTTAAGGGCTTGGGAAATGATGACCCGGACCAGTTTTGGTTCATCATAAAAGCTGTATGGGAAACTCAGGGTGTCACAAACGATCACTTGAAGAAGGCGACGTTAGTTAGTGCTTTGCAGAATCACGCGCTAACTTGGTACATTAAGTACTCTAATGATAACCCCAATGCTGCGTTGGTAGAGATCCAAACCGCACTGAATAAAGAGTTCAGTAGGCCTAAATATGAGGTGCGGTCGATTGTGGGGTTCAAGGAAATCACGATGAAACCAGGTGAGACACCTTGGGAGTTGGATCAAAGGTTAAATTGTACAATCCATGAAGTTGACATGAATTTAACGAATGGGTAGCACTGCAAATGGTTTGTGGCTTCATTCCTGCCTCACCTAAGGGTTGCGCTGTCACAACAGAAGATTACGACTCAGGAAGAGGCCTTGGAGATTGCAATAAGACTGCATGAAACATCGATGCAAGATACAAGTCTAGGGATTCAACAGATCCATGCGTAGTTGCAAAATATTTGCCTTGAAATGAAAAGTCTGAAGTAGGACATAACAATTCAACCAGAGGTTCACAAAGAGATATGGTGCTTAAAATGTAAAAGTTAGGGGCATGACAAAGACCACTGCCCAGCCTTTGTGAACTATATTGTAGGAGGAGGACCAATTCCTTTGAGGCCGGAAGCCCAAGCAGGGCCGAGCGCAAGGCCTGCATTGTGGTGCGCTATATGTCAGGTAGCAGGGAAACATATGACTGATAAATGTCATTTGCTATTGAAGTTTGTACAAACACCGAAATAACTATTTTGAAACTTCTGTAAGTTGATAGGGCATGATGAGTGCAATAGCCAAAGTTATGACTTAATGAAGGATAAAACACTCGCCTATAGAGTTCAGGCAAAAACGCGGCCTGCTGACCAGGGTGTTGGGATGGCGCGGATAGGCTTTTAGGCGCGCGGACGAAGCTAAAGTGGAGGAGGACCTGGCAGAGGTCAAGGACAACTTTTACAATTATTGAGGACTAGGACACTATGCCTGCAAATGCACTAACCCAACATGTCCTTCGTGCAAATATTGTACTCAGTTTGATCATGAGACTGAGGTCTATCCTACACTGATAAAAAGGATATGCAACAAAGGGGTGCTACCTCCACAACTGACTCATGACCTATAGATGATGAGGGCTGAACCTCACAAAGAAGATCTGAATGTGAATATAGTGCTCTGAAGTGGAATTACAGCGGGCGACAATAAGGGGAAACAACCTGAAGACAACGTATGGGTTCACAAAGCTCTAGATAAGGGGGTTGAATTTGATTTGGAGCGCCCACGTTAAACGTTCATGGAAGCAAGGAAGAGCTTCGTTGAGGCCTCTACCTTAGGGATCCGGGATAAACCTATTTAGGAAATGGACCCTTCTATGCTTACGACCTTTCTAGAGACCTGCATGAAGCTATTCCATGATAGCAAGCCTATGAAGGGGTTACAAGAACTTATAAACAGATGTGTCGAAAACACTCCAGGTGAACTGCGTGTGCTACAGAAGATTGGTAAGCATAAGGAAAGGACAAGACGTGAGATGAGACTCACCACACAGATAGGAGAATATGAAATAGATCAAGTTATTCTGGATCTAGGGTCAAACGCGAATGTTTTTCCAAAGCAGACTTGGGAGAGGATGGGGAGACCTGCACTACAGTGGTCTTCGGTTCAGTTAAGGATGGAAAATCAACAGAAGATCATCCCCATGAGACATTTGCAGGGAGTAACTATATATATTGAAGGCACGAGTGCATTGGTTGATTTTGAAGTAATAGAAGTTGTGGATGACAACAAGCCCTACCCTGTGCTCCTTGGCATTAATTGGGCTATTGACATGAACGGGGTAATCAACCTAAATAAGTGAAAGATGATATTTGAAAAGAAATGATTTGGACTGCATATATAAGATAACAACATGAGACTAAGATTGGGTGAATCCAACAGTCGATTGATGAATTACATGGGATCACGAGAGTTCTTGAACCTCAAACTTGGATGAAGACTTAGAGCGCTGGCAGAATCGGCTACATGAAGTAACTATGTTGAGCTGTAACATGATGACCTGTCACTGCGTTGTGTGTCGTCATAAATAAGAAATCAGCCCACTTATGATGGCTTGAATGATGTGGATGTTTTTTTGGATGCATTTGAGAGGGAAGTTCTAGAGAAGCAATGCTCCCAAGCTTTGGACTGGTCACTGCACACTACGCCCATGAGATGGTGTGGTAAGCACAAGGGTAGTTTTGATGATTGGTGCGATTATAGGAGGATGATGAGAACACAATTTGGGAAGCCGAAGGTACGAGTGACAGACAAGTATGATAGGAAGGATGATCCGTGTGAACACTTGGCCAAATGGGCTAAGGCCTATGGAGCAGAGCCCCAGCTTGAATGGGTGCACTTGTTCTGTCACACCCTGGATGTCATCCCGATGAACTGGTACTTGGAGACAAAGCTCCACCATGGCACAAAAGAATGGGATATTTTGTGTGAAGGGTTCATAATGACATTCAGCTTTGAAGACGAGTTTTACTGTATAATTTCCTACAAATTCCCTACAAATCTACCTCTGAGATCTATGTAGAAAATCTGACTGTAGATTAACTCGATAATGCAATATACCAAAGCAAAATACTATAATCTACTTCTACTATTAAACTTGTGGAAGCTTAAAGATCGAGCTTAATCAGAGCTGAACACATATAACCATAAGAAGAAGAATCAATACACATGAAACACAGAAAATACTCAGGGGAAAGCCTCAGCTAAAAACCCCACTATCTATATTATCATACAAGGTGGAAATACATCAGAATTATACAAATCTTTAGCTCTCACAACTAGCCAGCTCTCAGTACAATCCTCCTGGATGATCATAGGAAATCAAAGCTTCTCACAAGCCTTCTCCTCTGACCTTCAAGCTCCTATTTCCTTGTGCAGTTACCTCTGGGATGATCTCCTTCACCTAGTGTAACACTGCTCTAACACACTGTCAGAACTGCGCAATCCTCGAGGAACCTTACCTTGACTACATGCATGAGTTTCGTTTATAGGAGAAAACATGCTACTGATAGTACAATGTCCTTGATATTTAGCTCAACTGGGTCTTTCTCATAATATACATTCATGAGTTAATGATGAGATAATCTTCAGTTATCTGGAGTACACTAGTTGGATGCATGCATGCATTAACTGACTGAACTCACAATTAGCTCCTGAAACAGTTTGGAACTAATTTAACTAGACTTAACTCAGTAAACTGAGCTAACTAATTACAACTCAATTATAACTCATCCTTATCTCCTTAATTTAAGGGATAAGTGTTGCATGACTTCAGAAAGACTTCTAGCTTGAATTTCTCCAACTAATTAATCCAACATGAGTTAATTAATTATTTATTTTTCAAGAAGTTGGTGAGACTAAATTTGAATTCTAATTCACAATTCTAATTCAAGGACAAATCAAAATTGGAATATTGTAAATTCTATTTTTATCATTTCTTGTTGCTATTTTCAACATTTACTGTATTGACGAAGCGCTACAAGAAGTTAAAGCAACGATCTTTAGGATACCACAGGATCCTTTGGATCTGATTCAACCCGATTGGACTACTCAGCTGAGCCACTTGCTGGAATGATGTAACGTGATTGTTGAAGAAGAAGACGAGGACCCTTGAAATATTAATATTCCTGAAACTGAGGGTCACCATGTTGTGGCCACAACTACCACCCTATTAAAACATGCTCTGATAGCAAATTTTAAATGGGCCCCCTATAAGTCTGATCTATCATCTCTCTTAATGATCCTTTTCATCCCAGTAATTTTAACTCTATGGAGGGCCCAATCTTCCATTCACAAATGGGTAAAGCCCTTTAACAAATCCCTCGCTTAATCCCTTCATTCCTATTTTTATCGGGATTTATTTAACCCCTCAAAACCCTCATCACATTATTATTCCAATCACAATGCCTTATAGCGGAAATCCTTCACAAAGCATGCATAAATCCTTTTCAGGGCCTATCGCAATCAACACAACGTATTCATGGTTTCCAAACCCGATAGGATTTATTAACCTAAATGCATATATTTTCAAGTCCGGAGCTATATCGCACATCACTATCAGTTCAGTCCCAAAGCTTATATATACAGCGCACCTCTGTCTGTCGGACCCGTCGATCTTATTACGCATATCATATATATATATATCAGGTACAATTTAATAGCTTATCACTATCCGGCCTTGCCCAAAGCATGTACATTAGCTCGCTTCCAACTACCAGACCGATGGTTTTATCACCACAATATAATATACTATATATATAATTATATATATATATATATATATAATATATATAATATATATATATCGGGTCCGAGAGCCCCATCGCATATCGCATATCGGCGGAGCCCGGGGGTCATGCAGTTAGCGGAGAAGCAACATCTGAACCTGACGATGATTATATGCCTGATTATATAAAGTTTGAGGTCCGGCCTAAGTGATCGGGGCAGAATTTTCAGTGTTTTCCCATGTTTTTCAAAATTTGCAATATAACAAAGGATCGGGTTTTCAGTGTAAAAAGCAGGCATGTTGAGTCCTGATAGTGCAATTGCGCATCGAGGCGGTGGAAGGCATGGCTCTTGTGACCTGAGAAGGGGCCAATACCCAATTGCGATGAAAGGAAGCCCTCGAAAATTGTGCCAAGCCTATGGGTTGAGCAGGAAATTGTATTTTGATTTTATATCAAGCATAAATCCTTTTCACACTTGTTCCGTGGTTTTATAAAATGAATGAAGGAAGTGTTCATGTTTGATTGAGAATTTTTGTTCTATTGTTCACAATCATCAAGCTAATGATAGCTATCCTTGCAGGTGAGAAGAAAATGATGTAGGAGGGGATTTGAAGGGCCATTGTATGCAGAAGCGTTGTGTTTAAGGGTTTGGCCGCAAGCATTCTGGGTCGGAATCACACGCGTTTCCTATACATTCTGTAAGTAGAGATGTCCTAGTGTTCATTATGGGAAGACAACAGACAATCACCCTTTTCACCAACATATGCTCTCTTCCTTAGGAAAGGAATCGACCCAACCATTATGCTTTCTATGTGCCGGCGGTCACGCTGACAATCCTACCTCTGTTTACTCGATTTGCATATCTGAAACAATGGGAAGATGAAGAGGCAGGGTAGATCTAGAGTCATGGGGTGTTTGCATAAGTATTATCTCTGAAGAGGAGAGGAGGCTTTTGATTTTCGTGGAGAATAGATTGCTTTATTATGAATAAGGGGGACTGTTTTGGGGAAGAAGGAGCCTGTAGTTTCAAATTCATTGTATTGTTTTGGATCATAGTGTTATTAGTGGCGTGAATGTAAATGTGATTTGTATTTATGCATATTGATGACTTACATTTCACTATTAGTCTTGTTGAACTAAATGTGATTCAGTTTCATGGTTAACGTGTGAATGGTCTCTGATTTGAAGCTAAGTTAAACATCAGTTGCAAGTTTAATTCCATAAAAGAATGTGGATTCCTATATGAGTGATTGGATTGCAATTTAGCTTTAATACAGTCTTGTCCAGCTGTGAATTCAATGATTGATTCATTTGGACTTGAATCTATACATGATGTTTAATCTTCTTTATCATGCTCCTACCGAACATATATATGATGTTTAAACCTCTGTATTATTCTTTTGTAGGATAGATTAGGATAGCTAGGACAAGATTAGAGTAGTTAGAAGTAGCATAGATAGGATTTAATACATAGAGGTTTGTTGTTTTATTTTTGTTGATTTAATCAAAATCTTCCTCCCGGAAGCAATCTTTCAACATGTTCAAACAGTTTACGGGGTCCCTTAAAACCCGTCAAATTGGGGCTTGCGATCAGGTTAGTTCCCCTTCTTGGCATTGTGCACATTTTCCATGTCAACAAATTGGTGCTAGAAGGAGGGCCTGAACCGCCCTCTCCAACCTTTCAAGATTTCATCTATAAGTGCCACACATGGATTCAAAAGGATTAATGTATGGATCATAAAGGTCGGAGAGATCCTACCACACATTTGAAAGAGCCTCATTTTGAAGAAACAGAAACCCCTCTGAGTCCTATTTCCGGGTCACCCAAGGAAGAGAGATTGTGGGAGTATCATGTCAGGAACAACCTGTCAGAGCACTTACCCAAGCTTACACTCGTTCCCTCTCTCAGCTTCCCATCCTTCACTCTTTTCCTCCGACAACTAAGATAAAGCCAAGGATCTTTACCCTAAGCAAAGATCCATCAGCAACAACTTCTCTCGAAGATATTGTGCTAGAATCCTTGCAAAGTATCGACACCCCTTGGGAAGAAATTCCTTAGGATTCCCCTTCTAAAGGTAACTCCTCGCTTGATTTTGAGAATCTTAATGGAGAAGCCTCCAACCAAAACTCCCCTGTCCATAGTATGGCCAACGTTCCCCCTCTAGGTGGGAATCATCCTCCACCTCCTCCTCCAGGTGGGAATCAACCTCCACCTCCTCCTCCGGGTGGGAATCAACCCCCACCTCCTCTGGGAGCACTCCCTCCCTAGCTTGCACAGGATGGTGTAGCGGTACCTAGGCAACAACATCCCTTACCCAAAAATACACAAAGAGTGTTACCTAATTTCGACTTTGACCGGGGAGATACCATTGATAACCATATTCGCTCTTTCTTCATAGCCTTGCATAGGTTGGGGGTTGTCGATGAAGATGTGGTGTGCCACCTATTCTCTTTTACTTTGAATGGTGTAGCCTCCACATAGTATTTTAGTTTGAGAATAGGGTCAATTACCTCTTGGGATGCTTTTTAGCAAGCCTTTTTAGACAAGTTTGGGGATGACAAAACACCTGCGGCCTTAGTTTTAGAACTATCCCGTCTGAAAAGGGAAACCAACGAGAAAGTCAAGGATTTTAATATCCGATTCAACACTTTGTTCAACAGAATCCTAGCCACTGCTAGACCTACTGACGAAGTTCTCATGGAGTTCTATGTCTGTACTCTCCTTGTCCCTACAGTGATGTGGGTTAAAAGGAGTAATGTGGAAACCTTACAAGGTGCTATCGATGAAGCAGTGAAAGTTTAAAATGAAATGATCAACCTCATGACATGTCATTATACAACTGAAGTGAAGAAATCCTCCCAATCATCCAAGAAGAGTAGTGGGAGTGGCAACAAAGTGGTTGAGACCAAAGAAAAGGATGCCACAGATGTGGAAGGTTTGCATCGAATCATTAAGAAACTAACAAACACAGTCATCGATATGAAAAGAAATGTTGGAGAGAGTACAAGTGGGAAGGGAGGAGATTATAATAACAAAAAAACCTTCAAACCTTTCTATCGGAAGAAAATAGAAGGTGGTTAGGTCAACTTGCATTGCCTGCTCCACCTAACGAAGGGGCTTTAAACACAGAAGAATTGGCCCTTATTGGATCTCTCCTCAACAAAGAAGAACCTATACTGGAGCTTGAACCAGAACAAGGAGACGAGGAGGAATACCAAGTAGAAGAACCCTCAGATGAGGAAACCCAAATTAATGTGTTGTGGGACTTCCATAGTGATGAGAATGACAACGAGGGAGATAACACTGTAGAAATCAATGCTAATGAAATCCACACGTGCAGTAAAGGGCCGCTTCCAGGTGCAACAAAGCCCTTAGACCGAACAAAGCAAGATGTTCACCCTATGAAAGCATCCGCTCCCAGAGTTCCTACTGAGAAGAGTAAGCCTGGCAATCAATCCAAGAATACCCCTGTTGCAAGTCACCCAGACAAAGAGAAGACATCTCCCACTGCAACTAAGGTGACTCAAGATGGTAAACTCCCATCTAAGAATGGAAAAACAGGTATGTTTACCTTGCCCTATCCCGTTTATAACATTGACTACAATATTGTAGATGATCTCAAGAATTCTAGGGCTACTACCACATATTTTGACGGCTTAAAATTAACGCAGCAAAGAGATTTGTTGTTGAAAGCTATGAATGAGCGGAACTGCAAAACCCCCACCACCTCAAGCACCCAAACCAAGAAGCCAATGTCCAAACCTGTTAGTACCACTAATGTAGCCCAAATACCATCATATATGGAGGCCACGTTATCTAAAATGAATTGAAAACCCCAAGATGTCAGTGTAGCCATGATAGGGAGGAAATCGAAATCGATGACTCCACCGTTCCTCATCACGTTTGAAATTTTCAACATGAACGTCCACAATTTCTTGGTAGATTCCAGCACCTCATCCACCGTTATGCCTTATGCTGTTGCTAAAAGACTTCAAGCCATGCTTGAAAAAACTAGAACTCGAATCATGCAATTAGATAGGACAAATGTGAAAGTAATTAGAGAATTGAAGGATGTGTTGATTCTGATGGCTACTAAACCACAATACGCACAAGTCATTGATATAGTGGTAGTCGATATACCCGAGGCATATGGAATGCTACGTAGCAAGGACTGGTCAGCGAAATTGAACGGATACTTCTCGACTGATTGGTCCCATCTCTTGTTGCCTAAGAAGGGAAAATGTGATATGTTGAGAGTTGATAGGGAAAGATACATGAAGTATGTGGTAACGGAACTAAATGATCCCAATGAACCTATAATGTTTACCAACTCCATCCTTGGGAACTATAGTTTCAAAGTTTATGCCACAAAAAATTGCTTTGGAGAGTTTCATGCAGAAACCGTTGAGGAAACTTTGACACACACACAATTGGAAATTCCCTCCCATAATCCAACTGATGAGCTATCCTATATTATAGTAGATGATAGGACTAATTTCTTAGATAGTAGTTCAATTGATGTAACATTAGATGCAATATTCTAGACACTCTATTTTGATGGCTCTAACTGCCTTGAAGGTGCAGGCGTTGGAAGTATTCTCATTGACCCGCAAGGGAACCAACATTTAAGGGCCAGCCGTTTGGAGTTCGCATGCACCAACAACACAGCAGAATATGAAGGCTTGCTGCAAGGCCTGAAGAAAGCCATTGGTATGAATGTAAAAAATCTTAAAGTTTTTGGTGACTCACAGATAATCGTAGATCAAGTAAGGAAAAGGATACATTGCAATTCTCCACACCTGATGAGGTACTAGCATGAGGTATGGGACTTAATTGACAGTTTTGATTCCTTTAATATTACATACATACCTCGAGGCCAAAACTAAGATGCTGATTTGATGGCTAATATGGCTACTAAACTTTTTCCCGATTTTAGATTGAAGAAAAAAAATGTTCTGTTGAATTGATTTTCAGACCGTCCATGCCTAATAACATCTCGAATTGGTAGGTTTTCGGAGATCATGAGAAAATCCTTGAGTTCCTACACTGCGAAAAGACATTCAAGAGTGCAGTCATCGATGAAAAGGAGCATGACAAGTTATGAATGAAAGGGAAGATGAGGAAAAGGATTAGCCCAATGTGATTCCAAAAGAAGTGGTTAGGATGGAGCACTTGTATGACTTGCATGATAAATTCAAGAAACCAACTAACTACAAAGCACACAGCTCATCCATGAAGTATGAAACGGTCAACCTTGGGACCGAAAAGGACCCAAAAAATGTCAATCTGGGCCTGGGGTTCTCTCCGCAAGAAAAGGCTGCATTTGCCAAACTATTTAAAGAATACAAGGATGTCTTTGCATGGACATATGAAGACCTAAATACCTTTCATACCAGTGTTATGCAACATGTGATCCCTTTGGAAAAGGAGGCCAAGCCCTACCAACAAAAGTTGCGTAAGATGCATCTAAGCCTAGAACCATTGGTGAAGAAAGAACTGAACAAGATGTTGGATGCTCAAATCATCTTCCTGGTCAGACACACCCGCTAGGTAGCCAATTTCATGCCAATGAGAAAGAAAAATGGAGACATTAGGTTGTGTATTGATTTCAGAAACCTAAACAGAGCATCTCAAAAGGATAATTATCCTATCCCTTCTATGGAACACATCCTTCAGTGCGTTTCTGGGTCTGCAATGTTGTCCCTATTAGATGGGTTTTCAGGATATAATCAGGTACTAGTATCTCATGGGGATCAGCTTAAGACAGCCTTCAACACCAAATGGGGCACCTACGCATACCGTAAAATGCCTTTTGGGCTCATTAACGCAGGTGCCACATTCTAGAGAGCTATGGACATAGCTTCCGAGGGTTGATGAACAAATCAGTAGTGGTGTACATGGATGACATCATTGTGTATTCATATCGCAGAAGGGATCATATTTATCACCTAAGGCAGATTTTTGAAAGATGTCGAAGGTATGGAATTTCTTTGAATCCCAAGAAGAGCATCTTTGCAGCCACAAAGGGGAAACTACTGGGTCATATCCTTTCTAAATACAGGATTGTGATTGATCCTGAAATAATACAAACTATCATGAGAAAATAGCCCCCTGCCAATAAAAAAGCCATGCAATCTTTCTTCAGGAGGATTAATTTCATTAGAAAATTCGTCTCAGACTTTGAAAAAATAGTGCGCCCCTTGCAGCTGATGATGAAGAAAGGCATTTTGCATAAATGGAACGATGAAGCCAAGGAAGCGTTTCGGAAAATCAAGGAAGCCATTGCTAAAGCTCCTGTGCTGGTCAGCCCTAATTTAGGTAAAGGATTCTTCTTATACACCTTTGCTTCCGACCTTTCATATGCCGCAATTCTTACTCAAAAAAATGATGATGACAATGAAGTCCCCATTTCCTACATGAGTTCAAATCTCCAAGGAGTGGAACTGAATTACCCAGATGTGGAGAAACAGGGCTATGCAGTTTTCAAGGTTGTTAAACATTTCTGCCCTTACTTAGTAAAGGCCAAGACCAAAGTCATCATGCCCCATCCTACTGTAAGACCCCTCTTCGTGCAGAAATAAATGGGTGAACGAAGAGGGAACTGGATAATCGCCCTTCAAGAGTTCGACCTGGAGATAAAGACAACACAAATAGTTCAAGGGCAGGGACTTTGCAGGCTAGCGACAAAAGCCTTATTGGACCAAAAGGAGGCATACGAAGAATCAGGAATGCTGAGCATGCAATATGCACAAAGGAAACTCACGAAGGATCTCTTATGGAGTAACGAAGCGTTGATGTATGAGCGAGAAGCATCGGAAACTTTTTTGGACCCTGAGTCATGGTACCATGACATACGCTTCTATCTAGTGCAGGGTTCCTATCCTGAACACATGGATGCATCATGGAGGAGAGCACTCAAATTGAAATCCAATCTGTATCATTTTGCCATCAGCATCTTATACATAAAAAATCATGATGGAATCTAGCTGAGGTGTTTGGAGAAAGATGATGCCAACCATGTATTGAAAGAAATGCACGATGGCCCAGTAGGTGGTCACTATGGCGGAGAGACCACTGCTCACAAAATATTGAGAGCCAGATATTATTCACCCACAATGTTCAGAGACTCGCATGCCTATGCTCGTGAATGCAAGGTGTGCCAAACTGCCACAGGGCGAGAAAGAAAACCAATTGTTCCTCTAAGGCCTGTTATGATTTATCGACCGTTCCAGCAATGAGGCCTAGACGTCATAGGCGAGATCACTCCAAACTACTCACAGCAGTACAAGTATATACTCACAGCAACTGATTACTTCACCAAATGGACCGAAGCCATCCCGCTCCAGAAGGTGAACAAAGATGAGGTAATATCATTCATTGACAAATTCATTATCAACAGGTATGGCATCCCTAATGCTCTCATTTTTATAACGCTTTTTACTTTTCATCTCTAAGACTGGTTGAGTTTGCCATTGATAGTTCAATCCACATAAAATATGCAGCAAACTATTATCCCCAAGGAAACAAAGTTGCAAAGTCTTCCAATAAGAACCTTATCTGCATAATTCACAAATCAGTCGTTGATAACCAGAGGAACTGGCACAACGCCTTGAAAAATGACCTTTGGGCCAATAGGGTCACCCCTAAAGTGGTCTTAGGAAACTCCCCATACTTCCTCGTCTATGGACAGGAAGCCATCTTTCCCCCAAACGTTGCCCTTGCATCCTTACAACTCTCCCAAGCTTCAAGAGGAACCCCTTCAGCCCTGCTTCAAGAAAGGAGAGACCAACTGATGAAGCCGGAGGAATTAAGGGATAGAGCCAGAATTAAATTCAAAAATCACCAAATGATTGTAAAAAAATGGTTTGATCATCATCTAGCAGGATATAAAGATTTCCAAGTAGGGGAGCTAGTCCTAAAATGGGACAAGATGAGTGAGCCAAAGGGTAAACACACAAAATTCCAACACCTATGGCTGGGCCCATTCCAGTTTGTTGAAAAAATTGGTCAAGGGACTTACAGGTTGAAAACATTACAGGGAGAGACTAAAAAGCTCCCTGTTAGTGGCTAGCATTTGAAGAGATACTTCCAATAGCCACCGCACTGGTGGTCGCCTCTTGAGTAGGGTAGAGTTCATTTCTTTTCGCTGTTAGTTTAGTTATATTTATGTCCTTTCTTTTGTTTTCTGCCAAGTCTATTTTCCTGCTATTTTGAATTACATTCCTTTTCAGCCAGCTAATTGTAGTCCCCCTGTCTCGTTTTGCCTTTTAAATTTTCCCTCGTTCACTACTCTCGGCCTTTGCCTTCCTCATTAACTTGCTGATGATTTTGTTGTTCCTAAATCCATCATTTCCCCGCAAATCAAACAAACTTTCCATCAACCCGTGAGCACTTGAGAATTAGCAGTGGAATGCAAACTAAAATCCCTCATTGGCATCTGTTGGGAACTGTGTGAGATTTGTTGATAACTTGGATATTTAGAGCATGTAGGGACATCTTTATAAAACAAAAAATGTGTAACTACAACTGGACTAGCATGGAGGAATGCTGCTTGTAAATAAATCCCACTCAGACCTATCCTATACCTGTTTGTAAGGTTTACAGTCATTCTCCATTGGTCCCATCCACCACACTAAATGGTCCAATACCTGTTACTCACAAGTAAACCTCCGTTCATGGGCTAAGCTTACTGTCTCATACCTTGTGGCAAATCTAATTGCACTCTAGTCCTTGTGCCTAAAACTGGAAGGACTTATCTAAAAAGAAATGAAATGTCAAGTCCTTGTGCCAATTTGGAAGGACAGGTTGTTTGGGAAGTCAGTTAGAGTAAGGACTATTGCTGGGCTCAGAGTACCGGTTGACACAACAAGCCCAACCTTGCTTAAGCGGTTTAAAAATATGGCATGATCCATGACTGTGCCCCATTCAATCAATGAAAATATAGCACTGAAATTATCATATAAAGTGCAAGAAAAACATGCCTACATCAAGCTTGATGAGCAATGAAGAGCTGAGGTACACACCTAAACAAATATGGATAGACCAGTGACAGTCCCAAAGGGATTTTTGAAAGTGGGAAACAAGTAAAGGAAGGTCAATAAACCCCATAATACTGCCATTGGAGAATGCCTATCAAAATCATATCAGCAAGTAGAAGCTATTTGTCTCTATCCCTTCTGTTGGGTACCAAATTGGGTCATCTTTCCATCCATTTCTACTATCCTTTTTGACCTTTTTGTACTCATTTACCTATGTTGTTATGTTAAATCTACAAGGTAAAAACCCCTGACTTGTCCAATCAGAATATTTTAATTAATGAAGTAATTTCAGGGAGTCCTATCTATTCGTGGTACTAAAACACCTGTTTGAACGTAGCTTGGAGAACAGGAACCCTCGTTTCAGCACTTCACAATAGATCTGGTAATGGCTAGCCATCAAGAGGCCGCACAGCTGGAGTTACGATCCCCCTAGAATTATTCTTGGACCTGTTTTCCATCTCGGGCATCTGGTTATGGTGCCATTCCAACTGATGTACATTTTGAAGAAGCAGTTACCATGTTTCAGGGAGCTCTATTAATCTCCTTCGCTGTGTATAAAATGCAGGTTGTTCCTGTGAGTGGGGGTTCTCCCATCGCTATTGTAATAATTTGCTACAAATTGATAAATTACCATCTATTTTGCTGCTCCAATCTTTTCTGTGACTAACGCAACCCTGATCAAAGAGCTAGGCCCACTCTTCTGATCAAGTGTTTCGCCTTTGTGCGTGTGTTATTTAGTAATTAAGCTTGTTGTTACAGTTCTTTCATGTTTATGAATATTCCTAAAGTTTCGTGATTACTTGAATCTTACAACCATGTTTTGAATCTTAACCCACGAACCCTTGGTTAGAACGGATTACGCGTTTGCCCCTGCATATACCTTGTGTGTTGCCTTGAAAGGGTACGCACCTGGATTGATAAGTTAATGTCGGAATAGTGTGAACAAATCATTCATACCTGGACACCAACACCTTCTGAAGCAGTTAATGTTTAAGTGGAACCCATGCTTGTCCATCTATATAGTTTGCATTTCAAGTTTATTTTAACATCTCGATGTTCTATTGATCTTAAGGTTATTTGGAAATAAAGATAACTGGTTCGCCCAGCAGTTCACCATTTGTTGTGGCCACAACTACCACCCTATTAAAACATGCTATGATAGAAAATTTTAAATGGGCCCCCTATATACTGATCTATCATCTCTCTCAATGATCCTTTTCAACCCAGTAATTTTAACTCTAGGGAGGGCCCAATCTTCCATTCACAAATGGGTAAAGCCCTTTAAAAAATCCCTCACTTAAGCCCTTCATTCCTATGTTTATCGGGATTTGTTTAACCCCTCAAAACCCTCATCGCATTATTATTCCCATCACAATGCCTTATAGTGGAAATCCTTCACAAAGCATGCATAAATCTTTTTTAGGGCCTATCGCAATCAACACAACGTATTCATAGTTTTTGGACCCGACAGGATTTATTAACTCAAATGCATATATTTTTGGGTCCGGAGCTATATCGTGCATCGCTATCGGCCGGGTCCCAAAGCTTATATATACAATGCGCCTCTGTCTGTCGAACCCGCCAATCCTATTACGCATATCATATATATATATCAGGTCCGGTTTTAATCGCTTATCGCTATCGACCTTGTCCCAGAGCCCATGTACGTATAGCTCACTTCCACCTGCCGAACCGGATGGTTTTATCAACCATGATATATATATATATATATCTCAGGTCCAGAAGCCCCATCGCATATCGCATATCGGCAGAGCCTGGTGGTCATGCGGTTTGTTGAGATTGCAACAAGATGATGGAGCTTAGTGAAAAGAGTCGCCTTCACTAAGTGGGCCCGCAGGCAAATTATGGCACAAGTTCTATTTTTGGATCACAGCAGGGATGATCACAGCAGGAGTGATCACAACAGGAGTGATCACAGCGGAGTGATCAAAGTCTATTTTTAAACTGGATGTCAAAAATAGAAAAGTCAAATATTATTGTCTTATAATAATATTTAGACTATAAACTTTATCTTATTATCTTGAAGCACTTCAGTTTGAGCTACAGATGTGGCACATGCAGCTGTCAGAAGGAAATATTTTTTCTTTGTGGGTTAGTTGAATTGTTGCATGCATGACTTCAGTTAGAACTCAATCAGTTGAGTTTGGTGGAGTTGATTGTGGAGTTGATGGAGTTGTGTTCAGTTTGACTTGGTTAAACTAATTGTAATTAGTCTAACTGCAAATAGACTAATGATGAGTTGTTAAACTAATTATTAACTCATAATGCAACTAAAGAATACATCAGTTAACTCAGTTGCATCTCAATGCATGTTCAGTTCAGTAGGGACAGGTGTTAGAGGATCAGATTGCTATCAGTTGTGACTATAGTTGTGCATGAGGATTTGCACAATAAATTGGATTGAGTTATGCCAATGAGAATTGGCCAATACCAAGTGATTATAGCCTCTGCTCACGTTATTCCCAGTGTGAATGATTCTTTTGAGGTAAATACGAGTTTGGTTCAACCATTCTCATCCATTCTTGAGCAGGGATTAAGCAGTGGAGGTAGGCAAGCAGTGGAATAGATTTGGAGATCAGATCTGAGCTATATTGTGTGTAATAGGTGGAGATAGTGCTGGATACTTGTGAGAAGTATTGACTATTGTAATGTTACATGTTCTCAATCATTAATATACAGATAGTGTGGGGTTTTCAGCTGTAA
>APFE031440760.1:42425-77688 GCA_000404065.3 Pinus taeda
GGAGGCAGGCAAGCAGTGGAAGAGATTTGGAGATCAGATCTGAGCTGTCTTGTGTGTAATAGAGGTGGAGATACTTGTGAGAAGTATTATGCTGTGTAATGTTACATGACTCAATCATTAATATACAGATAGTTGGGGTTTTTAGCGAGATGCTTTCCCCGGGATACATACTGTGTTAATGTGTGAATGCTCTTGATGTTTTATTGTTATTGATGCTGCTATATTGATGATCAACGTAGAGGAGCTTATGTATTGTATGTATTCCACAATAGTACATGATCAGGATAATCTCCATTGAATATGTGTTTATTATTCAAAATTTCTACACGGTTAATGGAGTGGCGAGAGCCAGACCCGACGATGATTATACGCCCGATTATATAAAGTTTAAGGTCCGGCCTAAGTGATCAGGGCGGAATTTTTAGTGTTTTCCCATGTTTTTCAGAATTTGTGATATAACAAAGGATCAGGTTTTCAGCGTAAAAAGCGGGCCTATAGAGTCCCGATAGTGCAATTGCGCATCAGGGTGGTGGAAGGCATGGGTCCTGTGACCTGAGAAGGGGCTGATACCCTATTGCGATGAAAGGAAGCCCTCGAAAACTATGCCAAGCCTATGGGTTGAGTGGGAAATTGTATGTTGATTATGTATCAGGCATAAATACTTTTCACACTTGTTTTGTGGTTTTATAAAATGAATGAAGGCAACGTTCACGTTTGATTGAGCATTTTTGTTCTATTGTTCACAATCATCAAGCTAATAATAGATATCCTTGCAGCTGAGAAGAAAAGGACGCATGAGGGGATTCGAAGAGCCATTATATGCAAAAGCGTTGTGTTTAAGGGTCTGGTCGCAAGCATTCCGGGTCAGAATCCCACGCGTTTCTTATACATTATGTAAGCAAAGTTGTCCCAGTATTCATTATGGGAAGGCAACAGACAGTCACCCTTTTCACCAACATCTACTCTCTTCCTCAGGAAAGGAATCGACCCGGTCATTATGCTTTCTATGTGCCAGCGGTCACGCTGACAATCCTACCTCTGTGTACTCAATTTGCATATCTGAAACGGTGGGAAGATGAAGAGGTAGGGTAGACCTAGAGTCATGGGGCGTTTGCATAAGTATTACCTCTGAAGAGGAGAGGGGGATTTTGATTTTCATGGAGAACAGTTTGCTTTTGTTGTGAATAAGGGGGACTGCTTTGGGGAAGTAGGAGCCTATAGTTTCTGATTCATTGTATTGTTTTGGATCAGAGTGTTATTACTGGCGTGAATGTAAATGTGATTTGTATTTATTCATATTGATGACTTACAATTCACTATTAGTCTTGTTGACCTGAATGTGATTCATTTTCATAGTTAACGTGTGAATGGTCTCTGATTTGAAACTAAGTTAAACATCAATTGCAAGTTTAATTTCATAAAAGAATGTGGATTCCTATATGAGTGATTGTATTGCAATTTAGCTTTAATACAGTCTTGTCCAGTTGTGAATTCAATGACTGATTCATTTAGACTTGAATCTATTCATGATGTTTAATCTTCTTTATCATGCTCCTGCCGAACATATATATGATGTTTAAACCTCTGTATTATGCTTCTGTAGGATAGATTAGGATAGCTAGGACTAGATTAGAGTAGTTAGAAGTAGTATAGATAGGATTTAATACATAGAGGTTAGTTGTTTGATTCTTGTTGATTTAATTGAAATCTTCCTCCCGGAAGCAATCTTTCGACATGTTCAAATAGTTTATGGGGTCCCTTAAAACCCGTCAGAGCTAGCCATTGAAAACGAAAGCAGGTCTAATTGGGGCTTGCGATCGGGATAGTTCCTCTTGTTGGCATTGTGGACATTTTCCATGTCAACACACCGCGAGGTTGAAGGACCGTAGATAGAGAATCCAAATATAACCACACCATTGAAAACTAAATAGATAAACATCAGTACAAAGGAGGAACCAAAAATTCACAAAGATTGGAGATTACTGGGATGACGCGACATTAGATAAGGTCGCTAAACTGCTCTGCGAATACCAGGATTTTTTGCCTACCAAGTTTACAAAGTTAAAAGGGATAATAGGAGACCTGGGTGTTATGAATATCATGTTAAAACCCGACACGGAGCCAGTTAAGCAAAGACCTTACCGTCTCAATCCAAAGTATAAGGAGAAGGTTCGCTTAGAGTTAGATAAGATGCTCAAGGTAGACATTATTGAACCTGTAGGGGAATTCAATTGGGTGAGCCCAATGGTAGTGCAGGAGAAGAAGTAAAAGGACGAAATAAGGATATGCGTAGATCTCAGAAAGATGAATGACACTTGCGTGCATGATCCTTTCCCAACCCCATTTACTGATGAGGTATTGGATAATGTAGGTGGCTAGGAAGTGCCCTCCTTCACTGATGGGTTCTCTAGGTACCATTAGATCAAATCGAGCCTGAAGATAGAAGCAAGAGGACCTTCGCAACTGAATGGGGATGTTTTCAATACACCGTAATGCCTTTCGGATTAAAGAATGCGCCTATGATTTTTTCATGCGTAGTCATTGTTGCATTCAAAGACTTCATTCATAAGTTTCTGGAGGTGTACTTTGATGACTGGACTGTGTTTGGGTTGGTAAAATGCCATGTGGCAAGTTTGTGCTTAATGCTAGATACTTGTCAAAGGTACCATATTATGCTTAATCTGAAGAAATGTTTTTTTTATGTCCCTTTTGGGATTTTGTTGGGTCATGTGGTATGCCGACAGGGATTGATGCTAGACCCCACGAAGATCACAATGATAATTAACCTGGAGTGGCCAAGGAGTGTGAAACAACTAGACACAACATTGGGACATACTGGGTACTATAGGAAGTTTATCAGGGGATATGCCCAAATCACCACACATATGGAGAATTTTTTGAGAAAGGATGTTGTGTTCAGTTGGGACGAGGACTGTCAGAAAATCTTGGATGTGCTGAAAGGAAAAGTGATCACCGTGTTGATTTTAGTCTTCCCAGATTGGGAGAAGGAGGTTCATGTACATGTAGATGCGTCATGTATAGCACTGGGAGTAGTACTGACACTGGCTAGCGAAGGATAATTGGACCATCCTATAGCATTCGCAAGAAGGATGTTATCCAAGGGTGAGAAGAACTATTCCACCACTGAGCACGAAGAACTAGCCATGGTATACGTGCTCCAGAAGTTTAGACATTATTTTTTGGGTGGACATTTTAAGATGTATATGGATCATTCTGTGTTGAAATACCTGGTCCACAGGGGTGTCACTGACAAACCAATATTATATCACGTGCATTCATATTGGGGCATTAAAAATGGAAAATTCAAAAATAATATATTGGGGTTATAATGAGGGCCTAAAGGGTTTTAATATACCATACAACAATATATATATCCTAAGGTATTTTTTACATAATTTTTTGGCCAAGCGGAGGGAAAAATATCGGGCTACACACGCTGACGGAAGGAAAAATATCGGGCTACATTGCAGGGGCGAAGGGAAAGAGTTGGAAATGATTCATTTTGGAGTCAAGGTGGAGTCGAACCACTCTACAACCCTAGGAAAAATATCAGGCTACACGCACTCCACTCACACTTAGCTACACGCAAGGGCGAAGGGAAAGAGTTGGAAATGATTCATTTTGGATTTGAGGTGGAGTTGAACCACTTTGCAACCACTATGCAACCCTAGGAAAAATATCGGGCTACACGCACTTGAGCGGAGGGAAAGAGTTGGAAATGATTCATTTTTGAGTCAAGGTGGAGTCAAGCCTCTCTACAACCACTCTGCAACCACTTTGCAATCCTAAGCCTTTCTTCTTTTGAACCCTAAGTGGAGTTGTGTTTCTGAGTTTGAACTAGACAGGACCACTCCTCAAATCCTCACCCTTCCTCTTGCTTGTTCGAACCCATGTCCAACTACCCTACTTCTCTATAACGAACACATCAACTGTGTCATAGTAGTAGGCTTCTCCAACTGCAATGAACACATGAGTGAGACTTACCAACAGATACCTGGTAAGTAGGCAGGAGCGCTTGGATGGAAGGATACTACTAAGAAAGGAAGCAAAGGTAGGCTTTTGTCACTATCGATCGATCTAGAAAATCAAGATGAGGTGGGGATGATCAATGAAATGGATACTTAGTTACAGAAAGAGATACAAAAGGAGATGTGTTGCCATACCGAGTGGGTAGTGAGACTCACTGAGTTCAGTTTTGTCTATCTGCCTTTCTGCCTTTCCAGCTTGAGTGAGACCTACTGCTTTCATTCGAATCTCTGAGCATGTTTTCTTGCTTATACAACCAAGCTACCTTATTTTCACCCACCTAGATACTCTCTCGTTCTCATTCGGGAGGGAGTCCATAACCTAAAATTAATGTGTTCTGTCCAACTACAATAACCTTCAGGATAAAGGATTTAAAAAATGACGGGTTCTATGAACACCCAACACAAACAGAAGAAGAGGTGAGGAGTCAGCTTGCAGAGTGAATCAAGCAGTATTAGCAGTTGATTCAGAGGAGTTGGCTTGTGGAGTGCAACAAGCGGTATTAGCAGTTGATTCAGAGGAGTCAGCTTGTGGAGTGCAACAACTGGTATTAGCAGTTGATTCATAGGAGTCATCAAATCTCTATAATATATAGGTATATCCTTAAATAATTCTCTTGGCTCCTTCACAAACATGCTAACAATTTCAACTTCTTTTAAGAAAAATTGATAACTTGAAACTTCAGAATTTATGCTTCTTCAATTTAGATTTTGACTTTGCAAAACATTCTCATAACTTTCTTCATGTAGCTTGAACTTCAAAAATTTGGTAACCTTTGACACTGGTCTCAAAATAGGACTGATGCCCAACATAGACCTTCAACTAATGCATAGGACTAGATTTTTTGGAGATTATCCTTCTAGGGCTTATGCACAGAACCATACACAAATTTCAAACTATAGACAAAGGGTTTTACTCCTTTATAGGATTGATATAGTTGCCAATAGGAGGGCCTTAAGTGCCTTGCAAAACTAGAACAATCCATTCTTAGCAATTTCACTGATCAGTAATGTACATACTGTTGACACTACGAATTTTCGTTGTGCCAACAAAGGGAACCAACCCGATTGCAGACCCCAATTAGA
Organism: Pinus taeda; assembly: GCA_000404065.3. Classification (NCBI taxonomy): domain Eukaryota; kingdom Viridiplantae; phylum Streptophyta; class Pinopsida; order Pinales; family Pinaceae; genus Pinus; species Pinus taeda. Next base: position 47,558 of record APFE031440760.1, read on the forward strand.
TCTGCTTTCATTTTGGGTGGCTAGTTCCAACAGGTTTTAAAGGACCCAATAAACTATTATGGGTGTTGAAAGGTTGCTTCCCGGAAGAAGACTTCAATTAAATCAACAAAAGGAACAACTAAACTATATGCACCATGCTCTACCTATACTGACTCTACCTACTTGTGTTAATCTTAACTACTCTAACTTATCCTGCAGGAACCTAATTAAAAGAGATAGAACATTATATATGGATTCCAAGTCCCAATGAATCAATTACTAGGTTCATCGATGAACAAGGTTGTATTTAAGCTTAATTGCAGTCTAACCATTCGTAAAGGAATACACATTCTTTTTCCTAAAAATCAAACTTGCAACTGATGTTTAATATGGTTTTGAATAGGATTCTGCTCATGAATTAACCACAATAATGAATTATATTCATATAACCAAGACTAGTCATAAACTGTCTGTCATTACTATGCACAAAACAAAACATATATCTTCATGCCAACGAAAATACTCTCATTCTTAACATAAAAACTGAAACTGCGAAAGGCTTCTTTTTGTGTGAAAACCTATTATTCTATGATACACGGAAATAAAATATGCCCAAAAACTTAAGATGTGTATAAACTCATCACATGAAACTCCTATTCTATAATCTCTCATACTTCCATGAAAATTTCATTACAAAGGTGAAATATTCATAGTGTAACCTACAACTACCTTGAGCGATGTATAAGATATTCCTTTAATAAATTTTCGATGGAAACTTCAACCATAATTGCACCTAGAGAAGTGAGGTGATCTTACATCCCAGTTGGAAATCTCATAGAGAAGCAAACCACTTGTATCACTTTGAAATGAGATCTTCTAAATAGTCAATATAAAGTTGAAAGAGGATGGGACCTGGGAAAAAATGGACATATTTGCTTTGACATGTATGGTTCTATGTATTCCATTTGTTTCTCTGCCTTCCTACTAAATAGTTTACTATGTATGATTTACATATGCTAATTTTATTGGTTTTTGTGGGATGGTAGTGGCACACCAACTTGGGTTTTGCTCACAGACACCAACAAAGGGAGAATGTAAAGATAAGAAAGATAAAATAATAGTTTCCAAAGAATTTACATAGCATAGGTCCAAGGAGATAACATTGTCCCAATAGTTGAAACAACAACACTCAACATCCAAGAGAAATATGCTCACCCATAAAGAGAGAGAGTAGTAGCCAATTTGTTGAACACCAACATTATGAACCCTAGGCTGGAGGAACATCACAATGGGTTTCTTTTGTTTTTCCCATAGAAGTTTTCTCAAGCTTCAGTTCTAGTCACAATCATCATTTTCAGCAGCAGTTGCATCATCCTGCTCTACCATCATCTGGGTCTAGGATTTTGCCCCTAATTAAGTCTATTTTTCCACAAAGGAATATATTGAGCTCTCTTTATGATTCACCTACATCCTTCTATATCTCAAGGGAAGCTATTGCATCTAATCAATCCCTACTGGTGACTGTATTGGGAGCTCTATGGGATCTCTTTGCATGAGCCATTGTCATTAGCACTATGTAGGGAATGTATTGTAGCAAACTTCACTGCCCAATAGAAAGACATTAGCTTTTGATTCTTCCACATATTTTATTTTCTTAATTCTTTGAAAACTCTTTGGTTGGAATTTACTATTCATATCACTTTTCCTCTCATTGCTTAAAATCTCAACAATTTTATCCCAAGGAAGCCTTCCTTGAGCAGGGGAGAGGCAGCTTAAAGTGTAAAGGAGAGAGGGTTAGGTGATAGTGGTCTCCCTATTAGTTATATGAAATATTTTCTTGATCTTTAGGACTTTATGACAAACAATGAGGGTTTATGTGATAAAAAGATCTAATAAAATTGTTTCAACAGTGCAATTTTGGGGTGATCTATTTTATTTTTACATAATTGTATCAATGTAAACAATTCTGCCTCGCTTAGCACTTTTAACGTATGTATGGTGATTGGTTTAGCACCCATTCATTATTCATTGATTTTAAACCCTAAGTATATGATGTCAAATGAGGGCTCTTTTCAACCCTTGATAGCTCTCTCCAAGTCTTTACTTCTAAGATAAGTCTCTATCCTTGCTAGAATTCCAGTACCTGTAATGACTGCTAGAAATAATTTGCTGGAATTTTAATAAATCCTCTCTCATGGCTCTTTAAATATTTCTCTGATACTTTAGATTTATAGGCAGTCTGATCAATTATAGGTCTTTAATCCTCACTTTCCTTGCACCACTCTGATTCCTTAAATAGGTCAGAGTTAACCTCTAATTCCTCGTGCTTTGTTTCTAGCTGTAGGGTGAAATTCGTAGCATAATTATTATATTTAGTTCAAGATTTAGACTTGAATTATGTTTAAAATATTATTGTGACATCGGCTTTAAATAATCTGATATGCCATATGCTTATACTTATTCCTAGACTATATTTAACTATTGGATACTATCTACTGACATGTTTCAGCTCTGTTTTTTCACTCTCACACACCTTAAAAGAAAAAAGGTTTGAAACCTGATATTTAAACATTATGGAAAATTTACATTATTCATCTACAAGGAATATGAAAAGTGATAAATGAACTTGAATAGTCTTTGTGAATCCCAAAGGCCTCTTAAAAAAGTAAAACTCAAAAACTAAAAGTCACATAATATTATATTATATTTGAATCTCTCTATCTGGTTAAGACTTATCCTTCCATTTATGCCTGCCTGACACCTTTCTTATCCAGCATAATCTCAAGGACTCTGTAAAAATTAAGCATTTGTAGAGTCCAAGAACAGAGCAGCAACTGAATGTCTTTAATATAAAATTTCAGGCACATTTATCTCATACACCTTCACTTTTGAACTTTGAAAATGGTGGAGGCTCTCTCACAGGTTTTTGAGTTTCCAGACTATTTGATTGAAGAGATGTTGACATGTGTACCAACAGAATATATCTGGAAACAAGGCACCCTCCACGAGGAATGGAACAAAATTCCATGGTTGATCGCAGGTGATGTGGACAACAATCAGGATTGTTGGGCATACTCCATCCACTCAAGAAAATGGCAGAGCACCCCTCTATCCCTTCCCTTCATGAAATCTTATCAAGAAGATGCAAAGCAAATTCCTGCTCCCTTTAGTTACCTGGCATCAACCGCAGGCTTGTTCTTGTTTCAAAGAAATGTCAGCCACTCCAAATATAGTTTTAAATTTTGGAGAAGGAATTTATCTTAGCAAGTGCAGATTCTGAAATATTTGAGAACTTTCAATTACACCATCAAATTTTCAAAAATTCTCTTTTTCAAATTTGGATTTTGAAATATTTTAGAAATCCAAAGTATATCATCAAATTAAAAAAAAAAAAAAAATTCTTGATACAAATTCTGAAATATGTTGAAAATGTTCAGTACACCATAGTAGTTAAACTTCCTCCAAATAGTTCTCTGAACATCATGGCTGGCTAAGACTTGGTTTCCATAGGAGCTGTAATAATGCTACAATAATTTTCCCCATAAGAGTTGTCCAAAGTGGAATTTGGCCCTAGTTGTCAATTTTAACAGGTATTTACATGGTTGAAACAATTTCAAGATGCACAGATGTTTGGCTTATCTAACTTAATAATGTGCATATTTCATTATTGAATTTAAATTTGAATCATGTTTATAACACACACATATCCTGACATCCCCCTATCCCCTTGAATCTTGGAAATTAGGTGGAACATTAGTTGTAATTGCTTGATATGTGTTCACTGAATGAATGCTACCTCTTGGGTATGACACTATAGTATTGATTTTAGTGTCATGGTTGAGTGTATTGGTTGATGGGAGATGTTGTTGATGATGCCACTTTGAGTATAGAGACCCAACCTTTATGACAAGTTTCATATGTGGAATCCTGAGTTTTATAAGAAGGCTAAATAATTAGTCTTCATAGAACATCTAAAAATGAAATATAAAATGTTCACCAATGCACTCATGTTCCTGTAAGTTTGGTCTAGGGGTCAACCCTGACCCTTGAGCATTGCAAGAGTGTTACATTACTCCTTAAGCTCACCCAAGAATTCTATCAATCTTCCTTAGACTTCATTCTTGAGTTAAGCATAGATCTGGGCAAAAGAGCTATGGCAATGTATTGTGGATTGGCTGGAATAGTGAAATCTTTGATCTCTACCTTATGGAATCCTCATACCCTATCTAACGAGAATCTTGAAGGTTTTTGTTCTACTTTGGAGTCTTGGAGTGCAGAATTTAGATATGACCATTTATATGCTTATGGGCCAACTCCTCAATGTTTATACTTGCTTGGATGAGGAATTATTATTATGAATTATCTTCAATAAAATAGACCTTGGAAATATAAAATTGACATCCATAGGCCATATTTGGGTTAGCTTGAAAATATGAAATCAACATGCCTAATTAAGATTGGTAGTATATATATATGTGTGTGTGTGTGTGTATTTATGTATTCAAATTGGGATGAAAATCCAAGTCCAATCCTTTTTGGGACAACATGTATGTTCACCTCTCATGTATATATAGGTATTTTTCTCTGACAAAATACAGACACATGCAGCCTAGAAAACTGTAGTTGATGGACCATGAGCCAGAGTGCAGGTTGGTCATGGAAGATTATATGTGTCCTCATCCAAGGTTTGCAAGCATAATTATGTATGTATCCTTAAGCTAAGGGAGAGCATCCCATTACAACGATAATGTAATGGGTGTTAGCACGAAGAACTTCATGGATGAAATGACAAATTTGTACACAAGCTTGATAGATTACAAGTATTTCTTTGGTCTTACTGTGGTCTTACTACAAGTTGGCTATGAATGTACTTACATAGCTAAATAGGCCATCATGTCATGGAACTTCTCACTCAAAAAGGAATAAGAGTCACACTATAACTCTTTCTCCTCATCAGAGTATCTAATAGAGACTATTCTGTGATGGTTTCAGAGACTTTTCGTGGGCTTTTCTTTTGGTAAAAATTGGGCATCACCGTGGCATCACCCAGACCTAGAAATGAATTTGCATTATGGGAGTCTACTTCCGATGCTCTTATGCTTGAAGAAAGTGTTAGCCATCTAAGCCAGCGGATTCAAAAACTAGATACAAGCCATAATGGCAAAGATTGTCTCTTGCCTCATAAAATTACTCATGGCAAAGTTATCACTTGCCTAGGTATAGTTTTGCATATGCACAAATTATGTAGTTAGATTCTATTCCTAGAGGTTTCAGTCCAGAATTAGCAACATTAAGAGATGCATTGTGACCTGATAAGCAGCTGCATTAGCATGTGAAGCTAAGCAGCCACTAGTTATTGAAGAAATTCAAGTAGATCCACCACAGGCTATGGGTAATTAGTAACGCGGTTTCAAGCTTGTTATGCTATATATTTTCCATGAAGGTTGTGGAGCTTGTTATGATTGTTATTGGTACTCATTGCTGGCCATAACTATTTTACTTCAAATAGCTTATGTATGTCTGGAGGATGAAAACATGCAAACTTTTCCTTGCATACTTGGACACCAGGGTGTTGGGTAAACCTTTGTTAGTTACAGTTAATATGAGTCTAATTATATGTTTTTCAAACAAATTACAAAATAAGAGCATACAATTTATGATTGCAGGATAGTAGAGAGCATGGGAGAAGGCGCGATAGATATTAAGGTTGGAGACCATGTAATTCCCTTGTTCACAGGAGAGTGTGGAGATTGTGTGTTTCGTAAATCTAAGAAGACTAATCTATGTCATAAATTCAAAATCGATCTCACAAGAAAAGTGATGAGATACGATGGAAAGACGCGTTTCTCAATCAAGGGATTTCCCATTTACCATTTCATGTCCACTTCTACATTTAGCGAATACATAGTTGTTGCCTATGCTTGCATTGCCAAAATCAATCCAGAGGATCCACTAGACAATGAATTCTTGTTTGGTTGTGGAATAGCCACTGGTATATTTACTATGACTTTTTTTATGCATCTAAGCCTCAATATTGGAGCTACAATATTCAACTTACAATTAGAATGAGAAATATCTCTTTTGATTGTTCAGGTGTTGGAGTTGTTTTCAACACAACCGACATCCAAAGTGGATCAACTATGGCCATTTTTGGCCTCGATACCGTTGACCTTACTGTTAGTAATATCGTCCTGACACTAGTTCAGTTTTATGTGATATTCTCTACAAACGATTTAAAATTTCATGATATTCTCTAAAGTGTACTCATGATGTTTTCATGGGCACTCTATAGGTCGCAGCGGGTGCAAGAATGAGAGGTGCCTCCAAGATAATTAGTATTGACACAAATTCAAGCAAGTTCATCAAAGGTAAAATGGATTCTCCTATGAAGATCAGACAACCATACATTTTCTGAGTCTTGATTATGTAGAACCAACTAAACTGAATATCATCATAAATGAGACCAGAGAATTAAGTAGAAACTCACCAATTAACTTGATTTACAATGCAACAAAAGCCTTGGGCGTGACTAAATGCATTAATCCAAAAGACCATGAAAAGCCCATTCAAGAGATAAGTTAAATGCTTTTTTGCTTAATAAAATGTTCACAAATTTATCTCTGGTTCACGATAAGGAGAAAGTTATATTTATGTTAGATAATAGAAGAGAAGACACAAGGAGGTTTGGATTATAGCTTTGAATGCATTGGAAATACATGTGTTTTGTATCAGTTTTTCTTGGCTACTCGGGAGGTAAAACAACTAGTCTTTTTCCCTTTCTTAATAGTGATGTAGATTGATGGAGAATCGTTATCAGCTGCAACTATTACATTAGGAACAATTATTCCATAAATATCATTAACATACAATTAAAATAAATATCAGTAATGGACAGTTACAAGAAATTGAAACTTTAATTTTATATAATTAGAAAACAAATTGTTAACCAAACCATTCGAACTAAAATCTCTTAGAATCTGTCTCAATTCTATATAATTGAAAAATAAATGGTTTCCCAAACCACTCTCACTAATTTGAAAACCCTTCTCTTTACCAAGTCATCTCATTCAAAGTTTCATCATCCTTCTCTTTATTGACATCCTGGATTAACTGCTCAAAAACCCCTGAGATTATATCTGTGTTTTCTTGTTCTAGAGACAACCTTCAACACCTTGAATTTTAGGCTAAGCATCCCAACTTTAATATATTTAAGAACTCGTCTCAATCCCTCATCTCCCACATTTGCATCATAATTTTTCTTTGTTACTATTTGAGTCTCCAGTAGCTTTAGGTGATACTGAAAAGGAAGCATCTATAGATTGTCCATTCCGCTGCAAGTAGACGTGAAGTATACCACCTGCGCCTTGTATTTTTTATCACTGTCTTTTGTTACGAAAATTTCAAACAAATGAATGCCTGGAGCTCCTGCAGCCATATGCCTTGCATTGTAACCCTTGGCAACAAATCTCTCATGTTGAGAATCAATATGGATGGTTCTTCCATATGGATCATTTGCACCCTCTGCCAAACCAACCCACCATCCAATGTCATGTTTAATCATTCCTTGTAAACCTAGAGTACAATGATAATGTGATGGCACCAATATAGGATCTAAAGTGCATGAATAGTTCCCTGAAATGGAATTAGCCCAATTTGAAGAAGTGGAATATTTCTCAATAATGTGTAATGCCTAGATTTAGCCTCCTATTTCCTCTGAATACGAATGAAATCTTCCTTTCACCATATAATTTCTTCGTAACACCTCGAATCTGGTTTAAAAGCCCAGAATTGTGGAAAACAGAGCCCACCCAATGCAAGAGTTTGATTGGGTTGCAGTTAACAAGATAAAATAAACCATGAGAGGTAGAAAGAAGCGGTGATTTCTTTGATGATCTATGTTGTGATTTGGAGTGTGGCCGAGAACTAGTAGACTTGGGAGATAATTGGAGATTTGCAAACCATCATAATAATAATCCTATATAAAATCTTGAGAGCAACTGCAACCTTAAACACCAATTTTTTTTCCCATATAAATAATTTTTAACAAAATTTATATGTGATAACAGGTCTGAGGTAACGTTTCAGGGCCACAGGTGCAAAATTGCATGGAGGACTGTTTGAAGGCCGAGAGGCCTATTGTAGGGATTTCTCTTCAAGTTGCAGGTGCACAGAGACTAGCGCAGGTGGAGAAAAGGTTGTTAACCCTTGAGCAAAGCTTGGAGCTCTTGTTGTAGCAAAACCGTGGGCTGTAGGGTGCCTTGTGTAGGTTTCCAAAGACTAAAACAATGAGTGGGAAGGCTATAGGGGTCTATTTTACAGCAACAACAAAATTAAATTTGAGTTTTCAGAATCTATTAGCTCATAATTATGTTTTCAACTTCTACTTGAATTAGAGGCAACTAAGTTGGACTAAATCTTGCATTTTATAGGCAACTAAGTTAGACTAGAGTTGATCAAAACCTTTTTAGCATGGAATTTTGTTTCAAACTTCTGTTTGTATTAGATACAACAAAGTTTGATGAAATGCTACATATTTTTGTTGTCTCAAAGTAAGTTCAGAGGTTCAAAAGAAAATTGTGTGCCTTCTCTTCAATTGATTCTTCCATAGCTATTTATTGCAACTTATTGTGACATATTGGTAAAATGATCATTATTCTGATAAATAATTTGTGTTTTTAGAATCGATAGCTACTGCGAAATTATCTTTGGACATGTCAATAGTTTAACAATTTCATGTAGCAAAATCAGGGACAACTGGTTTATCTTTGAAGATTCTATAATATATTTCATGGAAGGTGATGTGAGTCCTACTAGTCCTCCCCAACTTGAGCTTCCAAGGTAATAAGAGATTCCTGCACTTGTGCTTTTAGAAGTCCTCAAACCTCGTTGGCCTTTTATAACCTTTGGTCTGCAAGTTTTCCATAGAAGCTTTGGGATATTTGTAATCATGGTTGTATATAGAAAAAATGATTGTTCTCTATTGTAATCTTGACACTGAGAAGACAATATTAATTGAAGTGCTATACAATAATATTAATTGAAGTGTTTATATAAACAACTAGCTTAAACCCTTGGGAAAGAATAGTGAAAGGATCATTTTCAGTTTTTGGCAAAGCTTTTCTCCTATCATTTCCTCCTTTGATATTTAAGCCCATCTTGTGAGCACCTCTATTCATGTAATTGTTATATAAAATATTGGAAGTCTTATCCCATGCTTCTCAACTGGTTTTCAAATTTGAAAGTCCCATATCATGCTTTTCAACTGATTTTGGAATTATAGATGTTTTCTCTAGCAGAATTGTCTACATGGATGTTCTCTAGCGGGTCTTTTTTGTAAATTTGATCTTGCATAGGTTGCTTCATTATAGGGTGATAAGGATCTTGTTTCGTGTTCAAGACACTACTTTAATATTGTTTAGCTTAAATTTTCAAGTGATTCTCTGATTATATAAATTCCAAGGTCATTCATATTTCAAGGAAGTGATATTAGTTCTTAATATTGTTTCTAGGGTCGTTTCTATTTCCTATATGATGTTAGTTCCCATGTAATCGCTCATTATTTAAAATAGACCTTAAGGAGAAATCCATTATATCTAGCTTGAGTGGGCCTAATGGTTAAGAGCATGTGTTTCCTCCTAAGAGGTCACAAGTTCAAAACCAGAGGGGGTAGAGTATGTATGCCTTCATTGACTTAGCGGTCAAATCACTGTGTGGAGGTGGGTCCCTTGTCGTACAAGTAAGGGGGTCTCACACACCAATGTCGTTTCTAGCTTGGTTGTGACCTTAAAATTGGATAATCAAAATATCCTCTAGAAATTTTAGAATTGTATTTCAAAGGTATGAGAGTGCAAGGAAGCCTTGTCTTTAGTGAGGTGCATGATAAGGTAATTCTTGCCTTCAACATGTAGAGAATATTGTAAGCGTTTGGAGGTTTAATTTGGAATACATCATTGTTTTGAGCTAGCCAAATGGAGTGGATCACCTCTACAACCAAAATATTGTCTTATGTTCTAGTTGTAGTCCATTCATTTAGTGCCTATGTGTTATCTCCAATCCATTGTTGCATTTTACATAGTCTATGAGTGATAGATATGACAATAAATCAAAAGGTGATTTCATGCTTTCGTGTTATTCCCTTAAGAGTGCGTGTGTTTGGACTTGTCCATCCTCTCCTTCTAAGCATGTCTAGGTTGGGAGTGCACCCTTGATTTGAGATTTGGGGCCCCAACCTTGGTTGTAGATAGTTTTCTTGCATCTAGAGGGTCTAGACTTGTGCTTGAACACCTTATTTGGTACAAACCTATTCATGAAGATTCATCAATTGGTTTTTCATTATCATATAGATCAATTTATATGTTATTTTATATACATGCACATAATCAATATTCCTAAAACATGGTTGATCTTTGTGTGCCTTAGACCATTAAATGCCACAAATCATAGTTAGATGTGCTTGAGTGTGGGTTAAGTAATTGCATTGTGGGAGAACTAATATGCATTTACAATGTATATCAAAAGAAGAAAGGTGAAACTAATATGCATTTACAATGTATATCAAAAGAAGAAAGGTGCGTTGTAGAGTTCATGTGGGGTCATAAGAGAGGCATCATGTCACTATACAAAGGATATAAAAATAAAAGGGTATAAAAAATGTGAACAAAAAATGGATACATACAATACTTAGTGAAAATAGGGGTTTTTTAAATTGGGAAGTTGTATTGGATTTATATTGGTAGGGGGTTAAAAATGTGATTTTTAGAGGTATTTTCCAATATGTAGTCAAATTAAGGGTATTGTTTAGTATGCCATGAATGCATGTGCTATGTCAGAGGTTCAGCGAGTGAAGCCCCCATGACCTGGTCAATAAGCCTGTGTTGGGGGGGAGAATCTTCAGGTGGTTGTTATTGTTCTAGGAGAATGATTTTGAATTTATTGTGAAGCCTGGATGACTAAATGCGAGACATGACCATCTGTTGTGCATCGAAACGGGAGAAGAGCCCACTAATTTGGAGGAAGGATTTCCTGACGCGCAACTCTTTGTAGTGCACGTCATGGATGGTCACTTTGAAGACATCATACACTTCCTCATGACAGGAACTGCCCTGGAAGGCTACACCACCCAACAGAAAAAGGAGTTAGCAGTGCATGTGGCAGACTTTTCTATCATTGTCGCACATCTATACAAAATGGGGTCTGATGAAGTATTGCGACGATATGTAACAGAGTTTGAAAGAAGCAGTATCCTCACAGACACTCATGGGGGTGCCGCGGGAGGGAATTACACAAGAAGGGAGACCGCGCAGAAGATTCTACGCGCAGGGTTGTGGTGGCCAACCCTCCATAAGGATTCAAAAGCCTATTGTAGGGTGTGCGATGTGTGTCAAAGGACTAGCAAGCCATTGCGGAGAGATGAGCTACCTTTGAACCCACAAATGACGTTACAACCTTTCGAGAAATGGGCAATAGATTTTGTGGGACCCATTCAGCCTCAAGGAAAGAAGACGGGTGCACGGTACATTATCACCGCGACTGAGTATTTGACTCAATGGGTGGAGGCACAACCTATGAAGGACTACACAGGTGTGATGGTTGTGAAGTTTCTCTTTGAGTATGTACTGACGCAATTTGGGTGTCCAAAGATTTTGATGAGTGATCGCAGTATGCACTTTCTGAATGAAACGATCAGCGTGCTGACGGCTGAATTTTAGGTATATCACCAGAAAAGCATGCCTTATCACCCACAGGCTAATGGGATGGTGGAAGCATTCAATAAGTTAATGGAGAATGTGCTGACCAAGGTTTGTAATGCTCAGTGAAATGATTGGGACCTATGGGTACCTGCAATACTATGGGCTTATCGAACAACGTGCAAAAAGTTGACTAGACATACACCCTTTACGCGTATATATGGTGTTGAAGTCGTGATGCCAATGGGATACATTGTGCATAGACTGCACATAGTAGCATTCACAGGTATGATGGATTGCGAAGCCCTGGAAGAGAGGCTCACTCGGCAAGAGGAAGAAAGGTTTGTGGCTGGATTTCACCAACAGGTACAAAAGGAGTGTGAAAAAGCATGGCATGATCGACACATTAAGCTACGCACCTTTAAGGTAAATGATTTGGTTTTGTTATATGATAGAAAATTTGATAAATTTCCAGGGAAATTTAGGATGCACTGGCTAGCGCCCTATGTCATTAAGGAGATTATCGACGGTGGAGCAGTTCAGTTAATTAAATTGAATGGAGATCCCTTCCCAAGAAAGGTGAATGGCAGCCGATTGAAGCCACACACCGATGATCAGGCCAGGTGACTATCTGAAGGTAGCATATTCTTAGTGCTCCAAGCAGTTGAAAGGAGGCGTGAGACTACATACTACACTGCCCAGGTTCGGAAACTACGCGATTAGAGGATTGCACGGAATGAGGAGATGTCACAGGGTTCGCAATAGTGTGGAGAGAGTTGCGCTACCCAGAGAAAAATCACACAAGTCAGCCGGAAAGTGGCCTTTAAAGTTATTATTCATAATTTGATGATGAGAACATGGCCAAATGGAGCGGGGGGGTGGAATTTAAGATGAAATTTATGGGTAAGATCCTTGAGAATCTACCGCCAATCTCGCATTAATGAACCAAATTTGGGGGAAACAATCGGTTTTGAATTTAAAATGGCCTATAAATTACATGTTGCTGCCCAATGAAAAACACTTGGCATTTGAGCATTGAGTTGGTGAGCTCTCAGATGTGCATGAACCACGCATTCTTTGAAGAATTGCTTGACTGGCCAGCATTTGATCGATTTCTAGAGTCAGACACAACATCATCTGTGACATTATCCTAGGATAAGAAGCTATGGATGTTGAAGCAGTGACATCTGAGGGGGTTCTACCGGAATTTGTTATGGAGGCAAGGGGAACTGCTCTAGACGTTGCAGAGGTACTAGCTGAATTCCCCAAGTCACCACAGACGCCTAGAACAAAGCCTACCCCAACCAAGGAGAGTGTGAAGGATAAGAAAGGCAAGAAGGCTGCGACACCAGTGTGTGTCACCTAGAAGAAACCCATAGAAGGACAAGCCCACCACACAGGAAAAGGGAAAAACTATTACCTTGGAACCAGAGGAGGAAGAGATTGAGGACATCCCGATGGATGATGAGGATTGTTGGCCCTCGATTTTATTCTTATTTTTGCTAAAGGAAACTTACTTAATCCATCTATTTTCCATCCATTTTCTACTTTATCCATCCCATTTTGATGTATTTCATATCTACTCAGGTATTTAATTTTAATTTTTCAAATTCTAAATTTTTTATGAAAATTTGGTTTCAAGTGCAAATATTGACAGATTTAGAAATTCTCGTAATAGCTATATGGATGACATGTTTGCAGGAAACTTGGGCACGAATTTGATGCATGGATGGATATCTTGGAAACTAGGACTGAGCCAGATCTACTTGGTTCGAACAGAACAAGCTTTATTAGGCCCATTTAGTGCTGGTCAACCATGACTAGTCACTCAGAAATTCCATAGAAATAGAGCAGTTTTGAGATTTTATGGGATTGACCATATTCCTTGGGATGGGATTGATGAATTCGACTTAGATAGGTGAATATGAGTAGATATGTTTGTTATAAGGATTATAGATCAGTTTGTTTCACAAGACTTCTATTTAAAGCCAAGACTTTGATGGCTTATGTATTGACTTTTGTATAATTTCATGCTGAGACATTTTGGATTGGAGAGCTAATTTGAAGAACCCGTTCTACTACTATTTTTTTGTTCAATAATGTGGATGTGTGACTGATTTTAAGCTTCTGATATCAATCTTCAAGTGTGCAAAGCAAGGGTGGAGGGCCCCCATTCCAAGCTAAGTACACTTCTTTGTTTAAACTAGTTTAATTTTTCATAATATGGTTATTGTAGAACTTGTTTACATGCTTTGCTTCAAATTGGTTTATGGTTAATGTGTGATGATTTATTTCATTAGATCTCAATTTATTCATCACTTTAGTAAGTTGGAAAAACTAAGTGTTCAAGTTGAGCACTCCTTCTGTTAATTTGGTGAATTGTAACTAGTTTTCCTTGATTACATGCAAGCAATTTTCTTATGTATTTTTGGCATTATGGTGAATGAATTATGATGGAACATACCAAAGGTCTCTTAAGTTAGGAGCCTCCCTTCATTAATGATTTTTCCATCTTAAGCTATTATTTTCTGATTTCTATTCATCAAGTAATAATTGAGGAAGAATTGGACCTCTTAAGTTAAGAGCCATTTCAGCTTTCCATCTTTAAAAAGTGAATTGGAATTGTTATATTTGTAATATGCACTTCTTTAGTTTTTGAAAAACTTATCTTTCAAGTTTGATTACATATGATATTCATATACAGTGAACTTGCCTTTAAGTATTACCAACTCGGATTGATAAGGAATATTTGTGTTAATTTGTGTGAATAAATTAGCTCAACATTTTGGCGCCATTGTCGGGGAGGCAAATATCGGCATAGTCAATAGGAATATAAGCAAACAAACTTTAAAAAAATTCATAAAACAAAAAATAAAAAAATTAGTTACATTCCTTTTAGTTATGTTTCTTTATGCCTAGATATAGAGATCCTCAAGGTAGATTTATTAAAAACCCCCCACAAATAGAGGTAGGACCATCTTCTATCAACCTATAGCTTCCTAGGGAGGTAGGGGGTTTATGGGTATTGATATCATCTCGGCAGACCTAGGGACCAGCCTTTGGGTTATCAACATTTATGGTCCATGTCAACAAAGGGAGTTTTTTTGGCAAAACCTACTGGGGCTCACCATCTTCTCTACAGACAACATAATCATTGGGGGTGACCTTAATTTCTCCCTGGGATATGGGGAATCTTGGGGATCCATGGCACAAGTGGACTCGATCACAGGCTACATGTCTGATCTACTGGAGAGACATAACCTGATTGATGTTCCTATGAATAAACCTCTCCCCACATGGAGGAACAGAAGAATTGGTGAGGCAGCCCTAGCTCGCAGACTAGACAGATTCATCATGAAAGGGCCCCTTATACAACAGCTACATTTTTACAAACAATGGGTCGACAATGGAGGCATTTCGGATCACTACCATATTTTGGATTGCAGATTACTGTGGGGTGGTTTTTGAGAAGAGTTCAGATTTACCACAGTGTTCATCATTTTAGACTCGAAACGTCGATACAAAAATGATGAACACTGTGGTAAATCCGAACTCTTCTCAAAAACACTACCATATTTATCTGGAAATCTTGGGACCTCACCAAAAGCCAAAAGCTCCTTTCAAGTTCAACCACGGTTGGTTGAAAGACCCATCTTACATTAATATGGTCAAGGAATTCTGGGTGGCTAATCTGATCGATCGATTAGACTCACTGGCCAAAGGTTTCTGCTACAACCTATCTCAGCTCAAGCACCTCTCTATCAATTGGGCCAAAGAAAAATACTAGAGGGAAAACTATGCTCTCATCCATATCGAATCAGAACTCAGTTCCTTACTGGATGAGCGAGGTTTAGGGTTTATCACTGCAGAAGATAAATCCCACCTGGTGGAACTAGAAAACCAGAAGTCAAAGATACTAAAAGACGAAGAGGAACCCCTTCGACTTCGAAGAAGAGCCATATGGTTAAAAGCGGGAGATGACAACACGAGGTTCTTCCAAAACTTCGCAAAAGGCAGAAAGGTCACGATTACTATATGGAACATTCCATTGCCAGAAGGAGGTGTGGATGATACTTTCAACAAGCTCTCTCACCTGGGATCTTATCATTTCAGAAACCTCTATAAACAACCTCCTGGATCAACTATTACTAATATTATCAATATTGCTAGACATTTCCCTAGGTTTGTAAACGAGGATGAGGCTACGTTGTTATTTGACCCTGTGACATCAGGGGAACTTGAGGGTACTTTAAAATGGTTCAAAAAGGATAAAATTCTAGGTCCGAATGGTTGGACCATTAAATTCTACCTTGCTTTCTACGAGCTTATCAGTCATGATCTTTTAAGGGTTGTGGAGGAATGCAGAGAATCAGGGACTTTGTATAATGCCATCAACACAACTTTCATCGCCCTTATTCCCAAATCTGATTCCCCAGCCTCTTTCAATGATTACCGTCCCATCTCATTGTGCAATTGTCTCTATAAGATCATCTCTAAGATCATTACAAATCACCTTCGCCCTATCTTGTCCCGTCACATTGCTCCTCAACAATTTTCCTTCTTAGAAGACCGCCAGATCCATGAAGCCATCGGCTCAGCCCAGGAAGCTTTCCACACTATTTGGACCAGACACCATAAAGCCATCACCCTAAAGATTCATTTGGCAAAGGCCTTTGACCGTGTCAGCTGGCTCTACCTCAAGATGCTCCTTATCCACCTGGGCTTTCCCAATCCTTTCATTACCTGGGTCATGGCCTGTATATCCACACCTACATTCAGTGTTCTGATCAATGGGTCTGCTTCTCATTTTTTCCATTCTAAACAAGGTCTCAGACAAGATTGTCCCCTATCACCTCTTCTCTTCTTGATTTTCATGGATAGTCTTAGTCGTTTGATTGCTTCAGCAAAGAGAGATGGGGACCTTGGTGGGCTCAAGATTTCTGATGACTGTTTCCTTACCCATCTTCTATTCGTGGACGATGTTCTCATCTTTCTTGATGGTAGTATCAGAGACTCTCTAAATTTTTCGAAAATCCTCTCCCTTTTCTCATCTGCTACTGCGATGCTGGCAAATCATTCAAAATCAACTATCACTTTTACCCGAACTTCCATACTGGAGACTCATTTTTCTCATCAACTGTTTCCATACTGCATTAGCCCACTAGACCGTGGCCTTAAATATCTAGGTTTCTGGATTAAGCCTGTTTGCCAGAAGATAAATGACTGGACTTGGCTTGTCTCAAAACTAGAAAAGCGGCTAAGCATATGGAGTCATCGTTTCTTATCCAGAGCAGGTCGACTAGTCTTAGTCAAAACTTTATTGGAGGCTACGCCTATCTATTGGATGGTACTTGCTTGGATACCGAAAAGCATCTTGGCAAGATTGCACCAAATATGTAACAGACATCTATGGAATGGGAACTAGGACAAACGTATATTTTCTTGGGTTGGATGGAAGAAGATAGCGTTGCATAAAAAAATGGGGAGGCTGGGGACTAAAAGACCTACCCCTCTTTGCACAGGCACTAGCAGCCAAAATGGGGTGGACTTTGCTCACTGGACATAATCTTTGGACCAACGTCTCATATCACAAATATATTTGGCCTCTAAACATCATGGAATGGGTCCAGCTTCCAAATTGGCCCAAATCTGGCATTTCTTCTGTATGGAAAGCACTCTTAAATTCACTGCCTCTGATCAGGGATAACCTGGTTTGGAAAGTTAATGATGGATCTCTGGTCCAAATTGGTGCCAACCCATGGAATGGGAGTGGTGGCAGACATCTTTTATCAAGACATCTAATTCAGTATCTAAATTCTCGTGAATCAAGGTCCTTGCTGACATTGTGGATACTCACAACACCTCTATATTCGCACAACGATGGAAACCTGCACACCAGATTAATCTACCACTCTGCTGGCATCATGAATGGAACGATTATATAAATGCTCTATCAGAATCGCACATTAGGATCAAACAGGGACCGAATGAGCTCATATGGCATCACTCTGATAACAGTATATATACTCCAAAGGCGGGATACTTAACACTGATCTCACATAAGGTACCGGATTTGTTTACCTTTTGGTGGAAGGAAATTTGGAATCTTACCGCGCCTCCTAGGACAAAACTCTTTTTCTGGTGCATCCTAAAAGGCATAGTTCCCACAGGCGAAAAACTTATGCACCGAGCGTTTTATGGACATAACTGGTGCACACTCTGCAAAAGTGCAGTAGAATCGATCTCACACTTATTCTTGCATTGCACAGCTTTGACGAACCTATGGCAAATCATCTCTTCTTCTATTCATTACACGGGCACTTGGGAAGGCGATAATATAAATGGAGTATGCGAAATATGGTACCATAGGCACAAAGGATCAAAACTTCAGAGTCTTCCTCTTATTATTAGTTGGTATTTGTGGTTATCCCGGAACCGGATCATCTTTGATGACAAACCTGTGAGCTGGCCACACCTATCAGCACTCATTATATCGGCCTACAATGAGCTACATGAGCCACCCCAGCCTCGTCCTCGAAGACCCCACGACCCTCCACATATTGATAAAAATATCCCTTGGGCTTTTTTCGATGGTGCAGCCCAGCAGCAAGGTTGTGGAGGTGGTTTGATCCTGTACATCAGTGAACATCATATTTACAAAGTCCGGATGGGATTGGGGATCGGTTCAAATAATTTTTTCTAACTCATCACTCTTCGTCACCTCCTGCATTTCTCTTTGGGACATAACTGCATGAATATTCATATTTATGGAGATTCGAAGATTATTATAGATTGGTTCAATAATATTACTGTCTGCCACACACATACACTCAGTAATATTTTGGATGATATAAATATTTTGAAGGCATAATTTAATGACATTACTTGCAATCATATCTACAGGGAACACAACAGCAGTGCCGACCAATTATCCAAGGAGGCCACGTCACTTCCCCGAGGAGAGTGGTTGATCCAGGAACAGTGTGGGACAAATGCATATCAGTACTATCATTGACCATACATGGACCCACAATATCATAGGGCAGATAGCCCTTGATCTATATATCTGATAATAATAAAAATTTGATATTTTGGAACAGTTTCATGTATATAATGAATAGAACAATACTACAGGGCCCTACATGGCAATATGCACATATAAATAGAAGATTATCATCAAACATCCTGTGTGATGTATTTTGGTTATAAGCTGATATTTTGTTGATTAGATTCTGAGCCCTTTGAAGGCTGACAAACAACTACATATGCATAAAAGCATCTGCAATATGTAATTTTTCAAGTATAATGAAAGATTACGATTTTTCCAGTGGAAAAAAGAGGTAGGACCATCAAAGCCAACAACACCATTTACTGGTAATCCAACAATTGAGGAATTGGAAGAAAAACAAAGAATTGGACAAAGGTTAACTTTAATTGAGAGGCAAACTTTGTTAGCCTGGGAAGTAAAAAGAAAACAGCTATCAACTTCGGGAAAACAAAAGAAAACTGCTAATGAAAAACAACCTATCTTTGAATCTGTAAGTCAACCTGTCTTTGAACAACCTAAATCTCAAATTAACATTGAAACAACTAAACTTATGGGAGAAGAGGGACATGGATCTATTATTCTCACTCCTGAACAACGACTTGAATATGAGAGACAACAAAGAGAACGGAGAAGACAAAGAGAGGAAGAGGCAAAACGAGAAAATGATAGAAAGATAGAAGAGGATAGGAAAAGACAAGAAGATGGTGGTGATCAGGAAACTACCTTTGGCTTTCCAATAATAGATACAAGTGCAATATTAGGAGAAGAAGTGAAAATGAAAAATATTCCACCTTCTGTATTGCCAAATTTTTATGGAATGTCAACCGAAGATCCTGATTCTTTCATGTTTGAATTTGATATCCTATGTAGAACGTATGGATACACTGATGACACACACAAACTTCGTCTCTTTCCTTCTACTTTGAAAGCAGCAGCTTTAAAATGGTTCATGGGTTTAGGAGAGAAAACAATAGCTTCTTGGGATGATATGAGATAATTCTTTCTTAAAAAGTATCAAGGCTATTGTAGGCCTAGGGACTCAAAGGAAGATGTTTTCAGAATGGCACAACAAGAAGAAGAAAGTCTAGAAGAATACTTAGAAATATTTGCATATAATCTACAAAAATCCAAACAACACTCTCTAAATCAGGAAACCATTCGAACAATCTTTCTCAAAGGTATAAGAGATGAATATCTTGACATTCTAGATGTGATGGGCAAGGGAGATATTTCAAACTTACCATTCAATGAAATTGCTGAATTATGTCAAAGATATTCTAGAGGTAGATCCACATATGGAAAGAGAGATGGGAGTTCAAAAGCAGCAAAATCAGCAGCAGGAGGAGTAACAAGAGCATAAATAGGAAGCTTATTAGAAAACTTCAAAACTGACCTCCTAAGTACATTAGGAACTCAGGTATATGTTCTAAAAGAAAATAAGAAGAAAGAAGAACAAGAACAAGCTTTAGCAGTCTTTTGTTCCAAATGTAGAAAGAAACATCCATTAAGAGAATGTCCTTTGGATAGTGTTCAAGTATGTGGTCTTTGTACAAAAAACCATTCAACAGAAAATTGTCTAAGGTTGAAGGAATTGCAAATGAATCCAATGGAAGAAGTGCAAGGAACAGAAGGTTTCCATTATGTGGCACCACAAAGACCTTGGCAACCAAGGTCGCCTCAACAAAATCTGCAACAATTCCCTCAATAAAACTATCCATATCCGCCTCAAAATTCTTGGAATACTCCGATGCCATGGCAAGCTTGGCCTCCACAAAAATATCCAAACCAACCTGTACAAGGATGGAGAGGATATGGTTATGGAAATGAGCCACCTCAACAATACCAACAACAATACTAGCAACAATATCAACAACCATTTCCATATCAACAATATCCACAGTCCATGCCATTTCCACAACAAAATTCTGCATATCCGCAATCCATGCCATTTCTACAATAGAATCTTCCACCATTATTAACACAACCACAACAGCTACAGCTACCTTCGAACCAACCCAGACCAACTCAATTACCAGCCCAACTAGTGGCAAATTCGAACAATAAGATGGATAAACCTACATACACTGTAGAAGAAGCAACATATTTTCCAACATATTCTATTCTTCCTGTAAATTATGTCCATTTAAGGTCTGGAAAGGTGCTTACAAAGGATTCTCCTCCAATCATAGAAGATCCAATTGAGCAAGGAGAACCACCTGAAACATCACAATCTGAAACACAAATTCAGAAAGGAAAAACTATTATCACTCAAACACCACCCTATCCTGAGAGGTTAGTAGAGCAACAAAAAGAAATGAACCTTCTAGAATTTGATATTTTGGATGAATTGAAAAATGCTTATGTAAAAATTCCTTTATTGAAGGCAATTAAAGAGATACCAATATATGCTAAAACAATAAAGGAATTATGCATTAAGAAAACTGGTAAAAAGAAGAAGGATCCTACTACAATCTAAGTCATTGGCAAATTAGCAAGCCTCATGTCAACACAAACAATGGTAGAGAAATATATTGATCCTGGTATCCCTATGGTTACTATTTCAATAAATAACTTCTCAGTTCCAAATACATTAATAGATTTGGGAGCAGCTATAAATGTAATGAATTTGGAGACAATGAAAAATCTGCATTTAAACAACATTAGATCAACTTCTACAATTCTAGAATTAGCAGACAGATCTAAAGTTGTCCCAGAAGGAATACTAGAAGATATCATAGTCTCTTTGGATTCATGGGAGTATCCTGTTGACTTCCTTATCTTGCAGCCAAAAACAAATTTGGGAGGACATCCTCTAATCTTAGTCAGACCATGGCTAGCCATGGTTGATGCCTTTGTAGGATGCAGATCTAGAAGTATGATCATTTCACATGGAGATGAATGGAAACACATTACACTTTATTCACCTGCACAATCATCTTCTTTAGAATCAATACTTGAAACTCAAGAACAACAGCAAACTAAATCAATTTTAAGTATAAATCAAGTCTTTGACCTTAGAGAAGAAGAAGAGAATGAAGATTTAATGGATCTTTTCATCTCAGAACCAAATATTTCAGAGCAGCTTAGAGAGATTCAATATGAAGCTACAAGTAATCTCTTGAACCAATGTTTTCAAGAAACTTTTATAGTTCAATCCTTGCGAAGCTCTTTTACAAACATTTTTCCTGTAAACACAATTACCAATTCAACAACAAAAACAATTGAGATATTTCCTACAAAACATTTGAACATTGGAAACCATTTTCAATCGTCACAAGAACAAGAGGTAATTGCATTATTACAAAAATATTCAAAAGATTTTGCCTGGGATTATACCAACATGCAGGGAATCCATCCCAATACATGTATCCACCACATCTATATAGATGATCATATCAAACCAGTAAGGCAACCTCAAAAACGAATGAATCCCATGATGAAAGAAATAGTGAAAGAAGAACTTCAGAAATTGCTTAAAGTTGGGTTCATCTATCCTATTTCAGATAGTCAATGGGTTTCTCCATTGGTAATAGTACCAAAGAAAAACGGGAAGTGGAGGGTATGTGTAGATTATCGAGAATTAAACAAAGCAACATTAAAAGATCATTTTCCACTACCATTCATTGACCAGGTTCTAGACTCATTAGCTGGAAAGAAATTTTTCTCCTTCCTAGATGGGTTTAGTGGGTACAATCAGATTAGAATAGCAACAGAAGACCAAGACAAAACAACATTCACTTGCCCATGGGGAACCTATGCATATAATGTCTTGCCATTCGGGTTATGCAATGCACCTGCAACTTTCCAAAGAGCAGTGCTTGCAATATTTGTTGATCTATTCCATGAATGTGTAGAAGTTTATATGAATGACTTCACGGTCTATGGAAACACATATGACGATTGCCTCAACAATCTTGAGAAAGTTTTGAAGCAATGCATAAAAACAAATTTCTCATTGAGTAACGAAAAATGCTATATGATGTTGACAGAAGGCATAGTTTTGGGACACCATATTTCCGCTTCAGGAATTAAGGTGGATCCAGCAAAAATACAAGTCCTTGTGAATTTAATGCCACCTACAACACAAAAAGAGGTAAGGAGTTTCATGGGTTATGCAGGCTACTATAGATGATTCATAGAAAAATTTAGTAAAATAGCCCAACCTCTATTCAAGTTATTAGCAAGAGATGTTGAATTTCAATGGACAAATCACTCTCAAAATGCATTTCAAATATTGAAAGAAAAACTATCAATTGCACCCATTCTTCGTGGACCAAACTGGTCTCTGCCATTTCATATTTCAACTAATGCATCTGATACTGCGATAGGTGCATCACTTGGGCAGAAAGAGAATCTGTTCAATTATGCAATATACTTCATAAGCAAGAACTTAACACCTGCAGAATTGAACTATACAGTCACATAAAAAGAAATGTTAGTTGTAGTACATGCAGTAAATAAATTCAGGCATTACATAATAAGATACCAAATATTTATTCATACAGATCATTTAGCAATAAAATATTTGATGAATAAATCTATCACCAATGGGAGAATAGCAAGATGGTTACTGTTAATGCAATAATTTAACATCACAATTCAAGATCAACCAGGTAGAGAAAATCAAGTGGCTGACTTTCTGTCACGAATACATTCACCCAACGATCCAAATCCAGTTGCAAACAACTTTACGGATGAACATTTGTTTGCAATAGCAGTAAAAACACCATGGTTTGCAGACATAGCAAACTATCTATCTTCTGGGAAATTTCCAACACAATTCTCCAAGAAACAAAAACGAAAAATTATTAAAGAAAGTTCTAGATATAGTTGGGTAAATGGCGATTTGTTTTATACTAGTTCAAATTTAATAATAAGAAAATGTGTGAGAGAGGATGAGATATTAGAAATCCTGAAAGCATGTCATGATGAACCATGTGGTGGCCATTTTGCAGACAAACGAACAACCTACAAGGTGCTACAATTAGGCTACTACTGGCCGGCAATCTTCAAAGACTCCAAGGCATATGTCAAGCGGTGTGACAGCTGCCAAAGAACAAGGAGACCAATACTATCAGATGAGATGCCACTCAAACCACAAGTTCTAATAGAACCATTTGAGCAATGGGCTCTAGATTTTGTGGGACCAATAAATCCACCATCAAATGGCAATAGGTACATCTTAGTATGTACAGATTATGTCACCAAATGGGTGGAGGCAAAGGTAGTCACCAAAACAACAGAAAATACAGTGGTCACCTTCCTCTTTGAAGAAATATTTGTAAGATATGGAGTGCCAAGATAGATTGTAACCAATCAGGGAGCACAATTTACTTCAAAGCTTGTACGAGATCTTACAGAAAAATATAAGATAAAGCACAGGAAGTCCACACCATATCATCCTCAGGAAAACAGGCAGGTGGAAGCAACAAACAAAGTCCTAGAAAACATAATGACCAAAACAGTACAGATGAACAGAGAAGACTGGTCAGAAAAAACTAAGGGATGCACTATGGGCATACAAAATCACATGGAAAAACACAATTGGATTTAGTCCATACTAGTTGGTGTATGGAAAAGAGGTGTTACTGCCCATAGAATTTCAGATACACACATACAAATTGGCAGCTGAACTAGGACTGGAAATGTTTGAAGCACAGCAGCAGTGGATAATGGAATTAAATCAACTAGATGAACATCGCTAGCATGCAATAGAACATACAACATTGATACAACAGCAACGAATGAAGTGGCATGACAGATTCATCAAGAACAAGACATTCAACAAAGGAGACTGGGAACTATTGTTCGACTCCAAATTCAAAGATTTCAAGGCCAAATTCACAACACATTGGTTAGGGCCATATGAGATAGAAGAAATCTTTGATAATGGATCCGTTCAAATCAAGACAATTGACCAGGAATCTACATCATTTTTAGTAAATGGACATAGGCTCAAAGTTTACAACAGGCCTATTGACAAAGAAGACTTCATGAAACAACTGATATAAGGAACACAACTGGAAATAATGGCACACCAGACACAACCATATTCTAGTGCTACAGAAGAATAAAGAGTAGACTATTACTAAAAAAAAATTTAATAAAAAACATATAAAAATAAATAAAAAAATATATCAAAAATAAAATTGTTTGTAGTGAAAACTAGGACACTGGCACCAAGCAAACACGAATTCATAGAGGAAAACCAACATGTTTTGGACTATATGAATTCACTTTCTTGTTCTATTTTTATCACAACTTTGATTTGCAGGATATCCTCCACATAAGTATGACTTGAGGACAAGTCAAATATCAAGCAAGGGGGAGGGTTGCATGAGAACTTTAGTTGTGCAGCTGAATTGATGACGGAACTTGTATTGTTCACAGTTGGGACCTAAACAACAATAGCAGAGGGACTTGAAATATTAGCATAAACATGTAAATATTTCATAAACATGTGCATGATAGTTGGGACATGAGTCATGAAATCATTACAGAGGGACCTGAACAATAACCAGCAATTCAAGAACCAGAACCAATGAAGCATGAAGAATAGGAAGCAGAAATAAATTCTACCTTTCAATCTATCTAAGACATTTGATCAAACGATTTCATCCAGATTGTAAAGAATAGTAAACATCATCCAATATTATCAGGGAAGTACAAGTATAGTCATTTTGCTCTTGTAAATTCAAATTTTTTTAGAAATTTGTAGTCTTTGTTAAATTGAGATTAGTACTTGAAGTATATATTTTCCATTATCTCCACCCATTATCCTAAGTATCATATCCTATAACCCTTAACTATAACCTTGCACATCCTATATTAATTCCATATTCATGACTTTAAGCCTATACCCCTAAGTATTTTTCCTTAAAAGCAAAAAAGGGATCAAAAGAGTGCAACATGATGGTACCTGCACAAACAATCCAAACATTAGACATGGAAATAATTTTAAACATGACCTAGGTGGTCATTTTAAAATTATGAGAAATATTTCAAAAAGGAAATATATGCGCACACACAACTTTAGATTATGAGAAATATGAGAAATATTTCAAATATATACGCAAAGGAAATAAGAAAGACAATATTTCATAAGGAAATATATGCGCAAAAGGCAATGAAACATTTGCATACAACAAAGGAATGTGTTAAACATATGCGTTGTATTAAACATAATCTTTTTGCATCATGAAAGTGGCAAACTAATCATATAATCGTAGGCGGGCTTGTGGTCATATAATCGCATCATATGGTAGTGTAATATGATATAATTGCATGGTATGGCGGAGTAAATCATATTAGGTGGGGGGATATAATCAAACGAGCTTGCAAACCATTGAATGGTATCACAGTACATGGTTCATATTGTAATGACATTGAAGTCGTGGAATGGAGTTATGATGCACGCAAACCATCACAAAATTGCATGGTTGGTGCGTTCAAACACTTCAACGGATGACGTGCTGACAAGGCCGTAAACTGCATGGAAGGACAGCCACGACCCGCATACAAGTAAGCTCACATTCAAATCATGCAAACGGTCAGGGCATCCCAATGAAACAGTCAGGCGACTGGTCAACAGGACCAACACGACATGCTTACGTGCAAACATTGGCCAATAGGATGTGCTTACAGCTTACTCAGCCAGAGCACAGTAGAAAATGAGAAACGGTCATGAAAACTTCAAAACCAGTCTGTCGATTGTTTAAACCACATTTGTATGCCAACATCGCCCTTAAAAAGCTCAAGGGAATAGTGGTGAAGTGCTGCACATTTTGACAGATGAAGAGAGGGAAAAACGTAAGTGAATCTGCAAAGAGATAAGTAGGAAACCTCACAGAGATAGCGCCAGTTGGTTGCCCAGAATCTCGGGAAATTTCAGGTAAGAATGAGATTTGATTTTCCTCCATGAGATTACAAAGATGAAGTCGGGATTACAATCACCGAATTTTTGCCAGAACTGCCTATCATTTAAATGTTTATATGCCTGTTTTTGCCACCAGTCAGCACGAAATGAAGCTTCAGGAGATATGGGTAATGAAGAGCGCCATTAAACAGTGCATGAGTCTAGCCACTAGCTAGGTAAACGCTGAAAACTCACCATGATTCCAAAAAATGATAAATGTAAGGGTTAGATAAATCGACAGTGAGTTAATGGAGTGAAGAATAAACGGCCATGCATTAAAGGGAAAAATATGTTCATAAGTGTAATCGCATGAACTAAGGACTTGAGTGAAGCACGTAGTTTATGTAAAACAAGCAGTAGATTACACCTATGCGGATAATAAGGCATTTCAACCACATCTTGCATGCAAGATGCGTAGATAAAACAGAGTTTTTGGACTGTATTTCATGTTTTTCTAAAGCAGGGGTTGTGTATTGCAGAGGAGTTTTTTTAAATGCTGTTGCAAAGGGTTATATTGCATGTTTTTTTAAGCAGGGACTGTAATGTGTATTTTTGCATAACAGGGATTGTATATTGCCAGAATAGATGAATTTTTAAGTGTTGCTACAGGGGATTGTATTGCGTGTTGTTCTAAAACAAGGGTTGTATACTGTAAAAATAGAGGAATATTGTCTTTTAGTGCTGTTATAAGGGGCTGAATCGCTTGTTTTCTTTGTAAAACGAGTTGTTTTTTAGAGTTATTACAACTAGGGCAGAGTTGAAAACTATTTTTGTTCTCCTTTCATACAGCGCTGAAGACTAGGCTTGTATGATGAATATAAAAAAATTGCCTTAAGAATACATTAAGAAATACAAAATTATGACATGATTATTTTGTTTTCTTATGTATTTCTTTTCCAAAACAGAGTCTAGTGTTTTTACAGAGATATATAAGGCATGATGTTTGAATGTTTGGATACAACAGGGGATTAAAAGAGAAACCATGTCGCTGCAAAAAGAAAAAAACAGGGGCCCAAGTAGATTGAATTAAGTTTGTTGCATAAGGCAGGTAAGCTTTTCTGACTTCAAAATTTCATTTTACAAAACAGTATTTGTAGATTGTCATTGTAAAAGATGAAGTTAATGACAGCAGAGGCATACATTCAATGGTTTTCAGACACAATGTCAACAAGGATAGAGCCGAAGTTTCAAATAGAAAACTGGAAAAAAGAGACCATAGAGAAGTTATACCAAGCGGGACTGATAGGATTCTTGCAGAGATTTAGTGGCCACAGTGAGGAGGTAACAAGGGATTTCATAAACAATTACAACCAAGAGCAAACAAGGGTAGGAAATTTTATCATTCCTGTGACTCAGGGATTCCTTTCCCAAGCTCTAGACCTCCTTATGATAGGAGAGAAGTATCATAAAGGCTTGCATTTCAAGGAGAAAGCATGGACTTTCTTCCTTGAAAAGAATAGAAAAGGAACTTTTTATAGAACCAAAGGTATACCAACGGAATGGTTCAATGAACCATGGGGCGAGTTGGTTCTAGTTATACAAAAGTTTCTTACATGTGATAGGGGATATAGTGTTTCCCATCTATATCACGTTCGACTCCTACAGCACATTAAGGGGGAAGATAAGATTAATCTGCCATACTTTCTCTTTAGAAGCCTCCTGAAGATGATAGAGATGGTAAAACATGAACACAAGCCCAAAGAAGTATAAATTTATCACCAGCGGTTGATAAAAATCCTGGTTGAATATCAAGTAAGATCACAAGGGATAATTTGGAGGGAGTTCATGAGTAAAAACCAGTCCAATGAACAGATCAATGAGGGACAGAACAAAGTAGAGCAGGAAACCAAGGGAATGATGAGCTCACCCTTATATCCCAGGACTAGAGCCAAAAGCAAAATAATACAGCCATGCAAGAAAATGAAGTGTCCATCATGTCTATTCCTAGGAGATTTAGGAATAAAAGTCCAACTAAAATAAATAGCAGAGAAAAAGAAATTCAGTTAGTAGACACATGTTCCATAGGAAAATAGTTAGAGGATGATATTGAACAGGAGGCATTAGAGAGAGATTCTTATTATGATGATGCAGTAGCAACATCATTAATCAAAACTACACAACAGCTTGAAAAAGAAATAAACTTGGGAAAAATCAAGGAGTTAACAGACCAACTAGAAATCAGTAAAATCTTGGAAAAACATTTGAAAGAAGAAAACTAGGCAAGAAAAAAGAATAATGCTAGATTAGTGAAAGAAAATGAAATATTAAATGAAGAAATAGGAAAATTGAAAAGAAAGAATGTTATGCTCTCCAAGCAGGCATTCAAATGGCTAAAAGAGAAGAACATGTGGAAGGCTAAGTATGAGAAGCAGAAAGTTAAGGCCACTTTGTACAGAGAAGGACATGCTTTAGGTATGGACTGTTTGATAAGGGTAGCACAACAAGAAGCATCTACAGGAACTGCATCTACCACAGGGAACAAAATATCAAAGAGGAATAAGCAAGCATGAGGACATGCTTGACGATCAGCAAGGGGGAGATGTTGGCCCTCGATTTTGGTCTTATTTTTGCTAAAGGAAACTTACTTAATCCATCTTTTTTCCATCCATTTTACACTTTATCTATCCCAATTTTGATTTATTTCATGTCTACTTAGGTATTTAATTTTAATTTTTCAAATTCTAAAGTTTTTATGAAAATTTGGTTTCAAGTGCAAATATTGACAGATTCATAAATTCCTGTAATAGCTATATGGATGACATGTTTGCAGGACACTTGGGCACGAATTTAATGCATGGATGGATAGCTTAGGAACTAGGACTAAGCCAGCTCTACTTGGTTTGAACAGAAAAAGCTTTATTAGGCTCATTTAGTGCTAGTCAACCATGACTAGTCACTCATAAATTCCGTAGAAATAGAGCAGTTTTGAGATTTTATGGGATTGACCATATTTCTTGGGATGGGATTGATGAATTTGACTTAGATAGGTGAATATGAGTAGATATGTTTTTTAGAAGGATTATAGATCATTTTGTTTCACAAGACTTCTATTTAAATCCAAGACTTTGATGGATTATGTATTGACTTTTGTATAATTTCATGCTGAGACATTTTGAATTGGAGAGCTAATTTGAAGAACCTGTTCTACTACTATTTTTCTGTTCAATAATGTGGATGTGTGACTGAGTTTAGGCTTCTAATATCAATCTTCAAGTGTGCAAAGCAAGGGTGGAGGGCCCCCATTCCAAGCTAAGTACACTTCTTTGTTTAAACTATTTTAATTTTCCATAATCTGGTTATTGTAGAACTTGTTTACATGCTTTGTGATGCAGGAAAGTGTTCCCTCTGCGGAAAGAGGCAACCCAACTAGCCCTAGAGTGGGTCTAGTCACAAACAAGGACAGATCAACAATAGCCTTCCTTAAATAGTTAAAGTTGGAGGCCTACCTCAACCGGTGGTCGATGGAGTTCCATTGCACTGCTCGAGCTTCCACTTCCTTCTC
>APFE031440760.1:77708-100390 GCA_000404065.3 Pinus taeda
ATGAACTATTTACTCACAAAGTCAAGAAGTCATGAGCTATCAAGTACATTACATACAAGACATAGGAAAACATCATTGATTGCATTAATAATGAAATAAGAGTAAGCTTACAACCAAAGTCTTGATGCCACAAGCCTTCTCAGATGGATCCAACCAGCATGTTCTTCAAGCATCCACTCTTTGAAGATGGATCTCCCAACATACAAAGGTCTCTCTCTCACTCACAAGTTTGATATGAAATCAAGGGCACTTCACAACCTTCCCCAAGCTATCAACACTCTCACACTTGCCACACTCACACTAGCTATCTATCAAAAGCACTAACAACACTGCTCAATCTAAGAATTTACCAACTACCAACCATTAGAAAAACTAGCAATGCATAGAAATGATGAGAGTTTAAATAGGAGAAGGAGTCTCCATGAAAGGTGGAAGAGTGAGATTATCCCAAAGGAAGGTAGCACAATTAACGGAACTGCCACACTAGGGAGGGAAGGGCGACATAAGCAATGCCAACGACCAGGTTTGGATTCATTTGGAAGGCTGACTGTTGGAACAAATTCACCCAATATGGATCATCACAGGCACATGACTGGGGTTAAGCGCTAACATCACTAGTGATCAGTACAGCTAGTCAGATCATCGCTGAAGGAAACACATAGCCCCGCACTGGTGCTTAAAATCAGGCCATCGCGGGAATCAGATGTACTTCCATGCTGGCAGTGCGAATGGACTGTTCATGAGCGCCTTTCAGCACATTTATAAAGCCCATCGTCACGATGAGGCAGATAACTTAGGAAAAGTGGGTCAATTGGTAGCATAGGAGAGCATTTGTTTGTCATAAGCATGTTTGACTTAGACACATGACATAGTGAGAAAACCGAGAGTGAAAGTGGTGATAAATTACTGCATAACAGATCCCCCCTAAAGTATGAAGCCCGAGAGAGTGGGAGGGGTGAAATTCTTTACAAAACTGACTGAGCTAGAACACCATATGGAAGGACCTGTACGCAAGTCAAACTGATATCTCTGAAGTACATGTAGTCTAGGCATGGGCATAGCCATCCAAAAGACATACAAAATAGGTCTGTGGTATGGACGCAGCCATCCAGCTAATGAGACCATGATAATGATAAAGGTATGGTCGCAGCCATCCATCAAGACTCAAGCATGGTCGCAACCATCCATCAATGAGTCATGTAATCATGAGCCAATCCACGCAGACCAAACACATGTGATCTGAGTTCAGGGTCTTGAACCCAACCAATCATAGTACAAATTCTAGCATGCGAATAGAGGTGATGAAGTCGAGCATGATAGAAAATCGCTTGATTACCAGTCGATAATGTAAACCATTAACAGGCGCGAGAGAAACCACCACTAATGCCAATGGTTCTCAAGGTACTGTCCAGTACAATCCACGAAGCATGAAGAATGTATTGAAGTCGAAAGTGCGTGGAATCACCTAATCGGTGACCAATGATGTAAGTCGACCGTCAGGTGCGAAGAACTTGCAATTGAGGCATGCAAGCTCCAAGGTACCAAAGGGATCTCTGGATCAATCTCCTAGATAATGAGTTGATGTCGACAGGAGACGACCTGTCACAGGAGGGCCATAATGTTTCTCCCATCAACGACACGAGACAAGGAACAAGTAGTAGATGGTGAAACAGAGTAAAAAGGCAAGGATGTAAACTACAAAAAGATTATACTCTTGAACATGTCATCGACACGACTCCGGAGGGTGGTAGCATTCATGTACCAAAGGATCAGAGGTTTGATGGAGACAGCATGGATCAGATGGAATGAGGCTAAATGACAACCCAAACCCATGGAAGGCCAAATGACAATGCATGGATGTCCCAACCTGACAAGAAGCAGAAGTGTCGATGTTCAAGAGTGACTGGCTGCCATAGACAATCAACGATGTTTTCCAAATTTTCCCCCACCATTGCTGGCAAGTACCCCAACTATTTTTGAAAACAAGCTTGAAGGGGATAGCATATGCTTGTGATATAAGTTCGACCTTCAGTCAAATCCAACCTAGTAATAGTTTAACGAGCCCTAGGGAGGAGAAGCTCGAGTCTCGTCATGGTGACGAGTCCAATGTCATCAGGGTTTAACAAGTCCAACATAGGCAAAACTTGGAGTCTTTTTCAAGTTTAGGGAGTTTGTAAAAGACACGGAAAAGAAAACTCCAAGGGGGTCCTTTTTCATAAAGTTGTGTCTCTCGAGCCCGAAAAAATATAAAATGATACTCGAAAGAACCGCTTGACCATCATGATCAAGGAGTACGTTTTGTGATTAGTGATATCGACCCGAAAAAATAAAAAAGCGATCGAAATCACGTCGTTTCATAACCATTAACAAGCCTGAAACGACAAAAACCCGGCAATCTTTTCTCGTTTACACGGTCGGAAAAGAGCTTAAAGCGGACCACCTCTCATTCCATTTAACGAGTCGAAAGGAACAACTAAGCTATCTTTTCATTTTTAAACGGTCAGAAAAGAGCTGAAAGCAGACCTCCATTTTTATTCTCTTTAACGAGTCAAAAGTGGAAAATACTCGGCAATATTTTCATATTTTACGAGTCAGAAAAGAGCTTAAAGTTGACTCGTCCTAGAGGAACGAGTGGTATAAAGGGTAGCAACTGGTTCTAGAAATGGTGGAACTACTCAAAACATGTAATCGTCAAGAGGTTGGCTAATAAAACCACTCATCACTGCGGTTCCTTGGGAAAGGAAAAACAACCAAGTGAAATCATATGATCAGCCAAAGAGATGGTGGCAATGGAATGAAACGACCAAGGCTCATCTAGCAGAATTTAACGGACAAAACGAAAATCACGAGATGTAAATCAGGTATGGATTCATTTTTACACAAGCTTGAACCATGGAGAACTCTACTTGGATTCGATTTCATGTTTACACAAGCTTGAAACGAAAAACTATGCTTGTTATAAGTTCGCATGCCCCCAGGCATAATGACACAAATCGAGGTACATGCCCCCCAAGCTTCATTGCATTCAACGAGGTGGATGGAATGAAGGTTCACTTTTGAGATCTTGGAAAGACTCGACTTGGATTTTATGAGATCTTAATCAAAGATTCGATTTGGAAAGGGAGTTGTTTCATTTTTTAATGAGGTTGACACAGTAAAAGAACTATCCTCATAACCCTTGTTTCATTTTTTAACGAGCTTGACACAAGGTCAGGGAACTATGCTCGTGACTCCTTGTTTCATTTTTTAACAAGGTCGACACAAGATCAGAACTATCCTCAGACACCTTGTTTCATTGGCCATATGAGAACATGGCTCCCAAGAGGTCTTCGCAGGATGGAAGAGATGCACTCTGGGAGGAATACATGTCATGATGTACCAATGGCAGATCGGGTTCCAATGCCCCCAGTACATGATGTACGAGACCATTTGCATGATCATCAGCAAAAGCAGAGACGGAATAGGTAGCCACATAATTGACTTGTGGCAAGGAAGGTACTGCTTGCGAGCAAGAACCAAGAGGGGATGACAGCTGCGTAGGAGGCACTGGGGGACTGAAGAATGATAATTGATCTATGGTCACGATTCTTCCATCGTGTGGAAAACAAACCACACGGAAAAGTGAAGAGACAAGGGCCCCCATGGCATAAACATAGTCACGACCAAGGAGAAGACTGAAATATAAATCACCTTGGACAATTAGTACGTCTATATAGACAGTTTTTCCCCCCAAAGTAACAGGGAACTTTGGAAGGATCCCTAACGGTTGACTATTTCCTTCGTCAAATGCTAATAGATTCTGTGCGACTGGCACAAGCTCTGGGGAGCCCAAAGCTTGCCAAGTAGTGGAAGGCATAAGACTGACCGACGCACCCTCATCCAAGACAGTGCCAGGTATTGCCTTATCATAGGCATGTACTGTAATCTAGAAAGGCACATGGGATGGAAGGTGGAATGCAGTCAAATGACTCCACTCAAAGGAAACGACCGAACTACTCAGTGGGGGTATCGTATGATTGCCCCCCTTCTCTACAGGAATCGATGAAGGACTCTCTTGATTAGCGAGGATAGGAGGATCATTCTCGGACTTAGGAGAATCTAATGAGACGAGAAGAACATGAGCATGATTCTCTTCTAAAAGAGAGTGATCAATAGGTGGTGAACCCAAGTTGACACTCTCTCTGACCAATGGTTGGTCTGGAACAAGCTTAGCACAACTAAGTTCGGAAAGAGGAGGATGGACAAGAGAAGAATCTAAGTCAATCTCTTTGTCAACAGGGAGAGGGTCTGAAGAGAGCCTCTGATCACCAACAGGAAGTTATGGTGAAGAAGCTGTAAGACTTTCCAAAACGATGGAAGTTTTATCCATGAGTAGACAAAGGTGAAGGGGATGGTTACATTCACATAGCCTACAGGGGAATCGAATCTTCCCTTTCTTCTTAGCATTTCCAGATGATATGGTAGCATCGCCATGAGCTTCAGAGGACGATGAGGGATGATCTGGATCGTGAGACCATGCTTCTAAGATCCTAGGAATGCCAGGACAATCACGAAGAAGATGGTCACCCTTACACAATTTACAAGGAAACTTAACCTTTCGCAAAGGAGCAGAAGGTGGCCCGACCTGGGATGTACTCGGAGCAGTAGCTGTACAGGTGGCCGTGCGTTTATTGGACTTCTTCTTCTTCGTCGTCTTCTTCTTCTTCTTCTTAGTCTCCTGGTTACTAGATATGGAACTTTCACCAGGTGAAGGAGGAGAGGAAGGCAGAGAAACAGGGGAAGAACGCACAGGCTCAGCCTTGGAATCATCATGTCGTGGTTCAGACGAAGAAGACGGTGGAACAGGAGTCATGACGCTCGGGACCACCGAGGTTGAAAACAACCATATGGGCAAACTGATGATTAACCCAGGCAAAGACAACGTCGCCATATACGGAGCACCGAAATTTCCAAATGAAGGAAATAGACCAGGATTTCCATCTGGGGGAAAACCTTGGCCGGTAGACTCGGGGAATGTTGCCATCGAGAACGGGTCTGAAAAACACTCTTCTCACAACCAAGAACTTGAACTATTACCAGGAATATTTCATGGGTAGTAAATTTATGACGCAAGAACAAAACTTGACCTTTTCATGTTTCAAGAGTCGAGAAAAGGACGAAAAGGTGACTCTATCTCTTTTGAGGTTTAATGAACTTAAAAGGACGAGTGCTCAAATGGACCTTTTCTTTTAGGGAGTCCGAAAAGGAACGAAAGTGACTACTCTGGAGAAACTAGGCAAAAGGTTTATCAAACAACCCATAAAACTGCATATACACCTTGGCAGTCGTATGAAAACCAAGGACTTTCCGTACGGCAGTCAATCTTTCCGAATGTTGTGTTCGATGCATTATGGTTTGCAAGGCAGTAAACACAACTTCCTAAGTATATAGGATGATAACCTAGTGGGGTCTCCCAATATATACTCGACGGTACGTGGGAGCACAATTCCATACTAGACCGCTATTGAGTCACAAAAGGAGGAATCACCCAACCTTGAGTGAGAACAATAGTGACAAGGTTTAACGACGCCGGAGCACGTCCCTAGCCTAGACCTCTAAATAATGAGCGTTATGTTCCAATGCATTGTTAGATTTATTCAGTTCATTTTGATGTTGATCTTGAATTATGTTTCAGTTTCAGGCCCTACCGTATGTATTCAACAAATCCTAGGATGTAGCTAGAATGAACGAAATATCCTTTTCTTTCGATGAACACCTACTTACAGAAGGGTAGAGAGATCATTCCCAAACCAAGAAAACCAAGACAAGCGAATGAAAACACTAAGAACCACAATGCATCAATACACTAATCTCACGATGCATCGATACTACTAATCAAAGATTTAAAATTCGCTTTCCAATTTCTCAAACATGAAAATTCGTAATGCAAATGTACTTTCACTTTCGTATGCTAAATGAATGCAAACTTTTGATTTCTTATTTTTTTTTTTTTTTATTTAAAGAGACAAACAAGCAAGTGTGAATTGATCAATCCAAACAATTGTAATCTATGCATGGTAGCGAAGAAATCGAATCAACATAAAAAATTGGTTCAATAATCAACACTAAAAATCAACCAGCAAGAAAACAAGCAACGAAAGAGTCTCAAGAAAATCACAAGATGGTTGTGGATGAACCTTGAATAGATAAGTAACCCAAGCAAATGGTTTTTCAATGAAACTTCTAAATGGCTAGGTCACATGGTCTAAAAACACAACACTCACTCAATGAAATCAAAGAGACAGTACCCTAACCAAAAGCAATTAAAACAAGCTAATGAGAGACAAGAAACAACAGGGGATAAGCAAGATTGATGAATTTAGGAGGTAAAGTTATAAAAACAACTTTACAGGAATCATCGCAAGTGTTACACTGACAACTAGAGATGTCATCGCTAAAATAGGGACCATCGCTAGTGATGCACAAACAACTAGAGATGTCATCGCTAAAATAGGGACCATCGCTAGTGATGCACAGACAACTCGAGTGTCATCGCAAGTTTTACACAGACAACTCGAGATGGTCGTGGAAATACACCTATTTTCTGTGATGGTGCAATTTCAAGAGTCGTCACGGGAATTAAACTAACAACCCGAGATCATCGCGGGTTTAAAGCTATAAAGTGGCAATGACATCGCGACTGTACACGTCTTTTCCGCGATGATCCGATTTCAGGAATCGTCACAACTGTGTGACATTATCCAGCGATGCACAGTATTTTACAAAAGAGTGATCGCGATGTCAGTGCGACTATTAGACTATGTTTCGCGATGATGTAAAAAACAATGGAAAATGAGCCAAAAACTCCCAAACCAGAACCAGCCAATCTAATAGACAACAGAGGGACCTCCCAGATCAATCCAGGTGACCCAGAAGACTGCTAGTAAATCCACAAAAGCAAAGAGAGACCAAATTCAAAATCAAAACAAGAGCAAAGAGAAGAACATAGGGCAGACTCCCCAGCGGAGTCGCCAATTTGTGATGCAGGAAAGTGTTCCCTCTGCGGACAGAGGCAACCCCTCTAGCCCTAGAGTGGGTCTAGTCACAAACAAGGACAGATCAACAATAGCCTTCCTTAAATAGTTAAAGTTGGAGGCCTACCTCGACCGGTGATCGATGGAGTTCCGTTGTGCTGCTCGAGCTTCCACTTCCTTCTCCTCAATGAGTGATCAACCTGAAACAATGCGAAGGAAATACAACAGAGCACGTAGCCGGATACAACAATGAACTATTTACTCACAATGTCAAGAACTCATGAGCTATCAAGTACATTACATACACGACATAGGAAAACATCATTGATTGCATTAATAATGAAATAAGATTAAGCTTAAAACCAAAGTCTTGACGTCAAAGCCTTCTCAGAGGGATCCAACCAGCATGTTCTTCAAGCATTCACTCTTTGAAGATGGATCTCCCAACATACAAAGGTCTCTCTCTCACTCACAAGTTTGACATGAAATCAAGGGCACTTCACAACCTTCCCCAAGCTATCAACACTCTCACACTTGCCACACTCACACCAGCTATCTATCAAAAGCACTAACAGTGCTGCTCAATCCAAGAATTTACCAACTACCAACCATTAGAAAAACTAGCAATGCATAGCAATGATGAGAGTTTAAATAGAAGAAGGAGTCTCCATGAAAGGTGGAAGAGTGAGCTTATCCCAAAGGAAAGTAGCACAATTGACAGAACTGCCACACCAGGGAGGGAAGGGCGACATAAACAATGCCAACAACCAGGTTTGGAATCATCTGGAAGGTCGACTATTGGGACAAATTCACCCAATCTGGATCATCACGAGCACATAACTGGGGTTAAGCACTGACATCACTAGTGATCAATACAGCTAGTCAGATCATCGCTGAAGGAAACACATAGCCCCGCGCTAGTGCTTAAAATCAGGCCATCGCGGGAATTAGATGTACTTCCATGC
Organism: Pinus taeda; assembly: GCA_000404065.3. Lineage (NCBI taxonomy): Eukaryota > Viridiplantae > Streptophyta > Pinopsida > Pinales > Pinaceae > Pinus > Pinus taeda. The sequence goes on from APFE031440760.1 coordinate 85,687, forward strand.
TGGCAGCGTGAATGGACTGTTCATGAGTGCCTTTCAGTGCGTTTATAAAGCCCATAGCCGCGATGAGGCAGATAACTTAGGAAAAGAGGGTCAATTGGCAGCATAGGAGAGCATTTGTCTGTCATAAGCATGTTTGACTTTGACACATGACACAGTGAGAAGACCGGGAGTGAAAGTGGTGATAAATTACTGTGTAACATGCTTTGTTTCAGATTGGTTTATGGTTAATGTGTGATGATTTATTTCATTAGATCTTAATTTATTCATCACTTTAGTAATTTGGAAAAACAAAGTGTTCAAGTTGATCACTCCTTCTGTTAATTTGGTGAATTGTAACTAGTTTTCCTTGATTACATGCAAGCAGTTTTCTTATGTATTTTTTTCATTATGGTGAATGAATTATGATGGAACATACCAAAGGTCTCTTAAGTTAGGAGCCTCCCTTCATTAATGATTTGTCCATCTTAAGCTATTAGTTTATGATTTATGTTCATCAAGTAATAATTGAGGAAGAATTGGACCTCTTAAGTTAAGAGCCATTTCAACTTTTCTTCTTTACAAAGTGAATTGGAATTGTTATATTTGTAATATGCACTTCTTTAGTTTTTGAAAAACTTATATTTCAATTTTGATTACATCTGATATTCATATACAGTGAACTTGCCTTTAATTATTACCAACCCGGATTGATAAGGAATATTTGTGTTAATTTGTGTGAATAAATTAGCTCAACAAGGATATGGGGGTGGAAGTGGAGGACATTGAAGTCAAGGGTTCTGACCCTATTACTAAGTTTCCTGAATACATCCCTCCGCGCAAGGGCAAGACCAAGGTCCCGAAGGACATTGACGAAAGCAAGGTCACCTTGCACATACCTCTGTTGTTGGACGAGATTGTCATTGAAGGACCGCGCTTGGGGTGGGTTCCGTTGTTGAAATTGGAAGACTGGGACTTAGCTGACACTAAGAAGTTCCCTCACTTGGAGACAAACTAGCTAATGCACGCGTTGTTCATACAGCCACTGGGATGGTTGTGTTGGAACCGCGGAAGTGGCTCAAGGGTGTATACAAGGCAGGTCTGCTCAACCTGCTATGGGTGTCACACTACAATCGCACACCCATTACATTATTGGTGATCAAGCAGCTGCTATGCTTGGTGCATGATGGGTGTATGTGGTTGGGGGAGTCAATGCCCATCACCGACATGTTGATCCATAGGATCACACAACTGCCATATATAGGGGAAAATTTGGCCATGATGTTTGGAGGAAAAGGTGGCGAGCATACCCTCGCGAAGACCATGAAGGAGAAATTCAAGCTCGCGAAGAAGCCGCGAGGCTATGCCATCGAGTATCTGTGATCATGCGGTCAAGGTGTCCACACAGATTTTGGCAAGAAGAGTTATGCGTAAGTGTCACGCAAATGAAGTGTCGGCACCCGTCGTCGCTCTAGCGGCCCAAGGCAGAGAAGGAGTTCAATTTAATTGGGCACACTATCTCTGTAGTGAGTTCCTCACAAACTGCCACAAGGCACAGGAGCTCAGCAAGACCTTCCACTATGTGTGGCTCTTGCTGTCCATTGTGCTGGTAAGCTGGGCGCTGCCTGAAGACAGTCAATTCTCCTCGGTCGTGCCAAACCTTCCATAAGTGACGAAGTACGCTTCACTTTGAGCATCCTCAACACATCAAGGATAGCAATATCTTTTGGATCTTGATGGAAATGAATATACGCATGGCTATCAACCGCAAGTCGCGATTGTCGCCTACTGTTTTTGACAAACTGTAGGAGTATGTGGAGTTCAAGGTAGACTTTCACCACATATCGATCAGGGCACAGAAGGACCCTAAGAAGAAGTGGCATGACTTGCCTTACTTGGCAACTAATGACGTGATTGATGATGTTCTTGATTGTTGGCTGGCAAAGTGGCACACTGCCTCAAACATGGCGGTGGGATTGAGCAAGTCCGTCGCACAGCACAAAAAGGAGGAGGCCAAGCTCAAGATGGTGCAGCTGGCCGAGAAGAGGAGGAAGGAGGCTGATGACAAGGCCCAAGCAGAGCACGATTCCATATAGCAAGTGGAAGAGCAGACAGGCAGAGTAGAGCACGGCTCTCACAAAGGTCTAAGGTCTCCCTCACCTGAAACAAAGGAATAAATGGATGAGCAAACAGAGCAGCACGAAGTGGACCCGCAGACAACGTCATTCCATATCAAGCATCCAAGAGGATAGGAAAAAGTTGGGCCGCCGAAGAAATCCAAGGCTAGTAAGATGTCGCTGGACTCGATCACCCTAATAGAGGGAGATTTGAATGACATTGGATATATAGTGTGGGATGTCACTACGGAGGTACTACAGTAGTTAGACAATCAGCAACAGCAAGCATTGGGGGCCATCTAGACAGATCTGCATGAGCCACAGATCCGCGCATCATAAACCAGCACGACGTCCACCAGCCTCACCATCGGTACTTCAAAAGCCGCTGGGATGCTGCATGCAAAGGACTCCTGAGCAATAAGGCTGTCGGAGGGAGAACTGACCATAGAGATTGAAGCTGACAGGCCCATTGTCAGTGCCCTCAAGGGATTAGGGATGAATTTGGTAGCGGTTCCTAGCGACGCACTCCACCTACTACAGGATGGGGTGATCGCAAAGTTGAGGGCCCGCAAATAGCGCACTTTGCAGGTGATCAGTGAACAAAAGATCAATAATGTGTAGATAGCCCTACAGCAAGACTCTGCCATCACCACCGTGAACGATGTAACCAACCAAAAAAAGCACATAGTTCAAGTTGTAGAGGAAGCATGTCAAATGGTCCTGGAGTCGGCCATCCCTGAGGGAGAATCGATAGAGGTGCGCATTCGCAAACTTGCTACAGGGGTGTGTGACGCTCGCACAGAGTTGGCCAAGGTTCTGCTGGAGCTGAACCTCCATATTGCAGAGTTGCAGTTGAAGGCCTAGCCTTCAACTCCATTGGAAGTAAAGGAGCAGCGCGCAACCACTGTCATAGAGGCGATAGCAGCATTAGATAGTGCAATAGCAGAATGCACAAGGTTGTTTGAACAGTCATTTAAAGTACTGACCAATCTGCAAGAAGATCCTAATGTACAGAGGCTGGAGACATAGGTGTGAGAACTGCAGCAGTGCTACGATGAGGTGAAAGGAACAAAACATACTGTCACCCTCACAGAGAGACTTGTGAAGCTGCAAGAGGCCAAAACACTGAAGGAACAAGTAGATGCAGCTCAACACAAAGAGGCAGTGCTAAAGGCACGCTTGAAGCCTTGGTTGGACGAGGCCTATTCGATCATGGCCTCCATTGAAGGCAAAATTTCTAGTCTGCAGATGACTTAGTAGAAGCTTCAGGCTGACAGTTCAGGACCAACAATAGAGTAATTGGTTGAAGAAGTGAAGCAGGCGACTACGCAGTGCATCGCCAAGGTGGCAGTCATATAGGTCGAGCTGGGAGGTCTTCATGCCAAGATCTTTGCACCCATAGAGTGACTCGAGGGCGAGTCACCATGTTTGTTTTGGTGGCCAGTTGGGAACGAGTTCCCCCAAGAGTAGTTTTGGGGCTAAAATCCCATGTTTTGGGACAATTTTGTAATAAAGTTGTAAAGTCTCCGCATTTTGTGGTCGCAAAGCGGGAAGGTGTCAAGAGTCATAAAGGGTTGTCCACCCTTATTTTTTAAAGTGTCAAGTCGGCTATAAAGATCTACCCATGGTTTGCGGACCATGGGATTGTATAAAAAGGAGCTAAGTAAGTAAGCGCTAAGTAGTTAGTAGTGAAGTAGAGATGAGATGGTCTCTACAGAGTGAACTAGCTTGAAGAAGTTTAAGTTTTTTTAGGTCTTAGCATAGGTAGAGGCTCTGCAGCTGAGTGCACAGAGACCTAAGGTAAAAGTACGTAGCTGAGTGTGTGGACCCCTGCAGCTGTGTGCGCAAGGTGGATAGAGTTTGTATTAAACTAGAGATATCAATAAAGAGAAGTATTATGCAATTACTGTGTATTTAGTCTCTGTTAATGCATTTGATTATATTGCGTTACAATCTGGGTTTATATTACAATGTTTATTTGATGCGCGAATGTATGTGATTATATCTGTTAATTGAACGCAAGTAAGAATATCAGTTTACATAACGATAATTGTAATTGATTGGTAGAATAATTAAAACACTTGAGATAACTTGGGAACCTATACAATACATCGTCATAGGAGCGTGAAAGCACTTGAACCACTGGTTAGGGCTGCACGAAGGTCAATTGTACACTTTTGCGAAGGTACTGAAGGGTGGGATAGAGGGTAGATTGGTAAGCCCTAAGGCTTAGTGACCTGCACGAAGGCAGCAGAAGGGGGTATAAACCGACATCATGACCATCTCAGGGTGCGGAAACTTGGTTCCAACATCCCCCCATACTACTTCGAATGAGACTTTGGTCCGCGCTCCATGGGCTAATACCAAAAGGGCCAGTAGTGTAGGGATTTGTTTGGCTGACTAACGCTTAACCTGGGGCAAGGCCCACAAAGGAAAAACTCCTCCTTGTTGAGTTAGAGTACATCCTCCTAGTCCTCCATCAAGTCATCATTTTGATTCTGATTCTACCAATTCATCCAGTTCTTCCCTTGATTATGCATTTTCTCAACCCTATACCACCACCATGTTACGTACCAATGTGGGTATGAGAAACCAAGGTGGTAACCTATGTAACAACCAAGTTAACCCCACCAATGTGGTCACTCCTCCTCCATTGCTTCCTTTTATGGCTATTTTGAGTCTCCGTGATTTCAGCTAGCTCATCAACGATCCCCTTCTCCATGATCCCAATTGGCTAGCTATGCCTACTAAACTCCCTTCAAACATCCTAAATGTTGAAGGTAATCCTATAGAATATCCCACTAATCATGTTTTCTCATTCCATATGTGGTGTTCATCCAAATCTATCACTAAAGACCCCATTCGTGTTCGTCTGTTCCAACGCACTCTTACTAGAGTTTTTGCTAAGTGGTATGTTGATCATCCTAGAGCCACTCATTCCACTTTTGTGACTCTTGCCAAATATTTTCTTTCCTATTTTCAGTTACCTCTCTGTTATGACATTGGTACTGAACTATTAACTTCTTTCCGTCAAACTTCTTCCACCCTCCTATCTGACCATGTTCAGGAATGGCATAGAAAGAGGAGCATTTGTAGAACTCCTAAATTCGAAGACCATGTCTATATGATTGGTTCCTTAGATCAGTTTTGGCCCCCATTGTTAAATATGTCACATCACACTTCCTCGAGTCTGAGGAAGATGCGCTCCAAGTAGCCTTAAAAATTGATCTAATCTACATCCAGTCAAGTTATGTTTATATTGTCATCCCCAATCTGCCTCAGCCTCATGTTGCTAATGCACTAGGGGAATCTCATGTCGTGTATGGAAAATTTGGAACCATTTCACAACCTAAACCATATGCTTCACCTTTAATGTGTTATGGTCAACCTTAGGTAGGGACCAGTTCCTCTTACATTTATCCCTCCCCCAATCTTCCACATGATAGCTCTTATCCAGGTCCCAGTATGCCATATGCATATCCCCATCTACATAAACAGATGTCAAAACCAGTTGTTGCACCACTTGTTTATTCCAATGTTTCCCCATCTCCTTATTATCTATATGCACCGACTAGCACTCTAACCCCTTCAGAACCAACGCCCCAACCCCCCATGTCTACTCCACCTCTGCCACAGCAACAACCTCCTCAACAAGGTCAAGTGTGTGCTCATCTAATCCCCCCAACCCCAAGAAAAGGAGCAAGGCGAAAGGTAACTGGAACCAGCAATCCCAATGTAATCAAGGTATCTAGGGTCCACCATCCAATGAACCTTATGAACCTCATGAGTGTCTCCTTTTACCTCAGATGTGTCAAGTATGGTAATCTCAAGCAACTGCTTCTCGAGGAATGTAGCCCATAGCTCCTCGCCCCCCTCCTACTTCATCTCAGCTGGTAGTGCTTACCAATAATTTTCCTCACCAAGGATATATTGTTGCTCAACCTACACAAGGTCAAGCAAATCCACCGGCTCCACCATCTAGTCACCATGATTATCAACATCTTATGGTGAATTTTGATGAGGCCAATACCGCACAAGTCAACCTCCATACTCGATCGCGCCAATATGACAAGCCACCCGTTCAGTTAGCGAGTGAGTCCCAACCCCAAGTTTCCATTGAGCTTATGTCATCATCCAATGGTACCTTACATATCCCTTTGCCTAAAGTAAATGTTATTCCCAAGATCCCCAAAGGTCCATTACGTCGAAATGTTGCTTTTATTAAAGTTTCCCATACCTATAACATAATAGATGACTTGGTGCAGTCTCCTACTTCCATGTCAACATTGCAAGTCCTCCAGACGTGCCCATCCCAACAAAAATATCTACTCTCTACTTTGGGTGTTTTGGATCACCAAGAAGATCATATGATTGTCTTTCATGTTGACACATCAGAAAATCCTCCCCTACCTTCATCTGTTGCATTTCAAATACCAATCGCCATAAGAAACGTCATTGTTTAGCGATGTATCATAGATGAAGGCACCTCCAATTGTGTGATGGTTGGCAGTGTTTGGAAGCAAATTGGTTCCTCGAACATGTCCCCATCCACCATTACTCTTCGTGCTTTGGATGGTCGTCCCTCGCATCCCCTTGGCTTATATCACAATTGTCTTATCAATGTTTCTCGCAAGACTGTCTCTATTGACATTGAAGTCTTCGATGCTCCCTTATACTATAACATATTTTTGGGTCATACTTATACCTATGTTATGTCATTTGTCACATTTGCAATTCACTGTAAGATGTGCTTACCCCACAATGGAAATATCATCACCGTTGATTAGTTGGCGTACTATGATCCCAAATCCCAAACTTCACCTCATCCCAACATCTCATCCGTGACTAACAATAAGGCTGTCTCGTCCCTCACCAATGTCTCTCCTCGAGTCTACAAAGATTCTACTTTGCTTGGTGCTTATTATGGTCCACCACCTACTCCTTCTGAGCCTAGCTCATCTAGCTCTTGCATGCTCCAAGCATCATGGTCCACCCACAAATGTTCTGGTATGCCTTCACAGCATCCAACACCTCTGCAACCTGTTGTTCCTAACTCAACTGAGCCTTCTAGAACTACTCCTCAAGGACTATTTCCTTCTAATGGTATCTCTCCTAATCCCTTTCCACCCATAACCATTCCCCCAGGTCTTAACCATCATGGAGTAATGCCTCCAGGCCATTATCCTTATGGTTATATATCGTTCTTATTTCCACCCCTGGAATTTTATTCTACACCTATCATGGACACGTTGAGTTTGCCTAACATTACCTTGGGGATCCCTGTCTGGTACATTAATCCTCCTGCAAACACTCCCCCCAATCAATTTAAACCTTACACTGCTTTGACCCTGTTCCAACCTGTTTCTCCTACCCCTACCTTTTCTTAGTTGCACAGCAACCTCAACAGGAACCTACTTCTATTCCGAAAGAATCTAGTGAGGGGGGAAAATCCCAGAAAAAGGGAACCAAAGACAAGGCACCCCCAACAACTCCAGCTCCTCCTAAGCCGCCAAGTCTTATTCCTCCATGTGTTTTGTGTGATGTTGTTGGTCATTCCACCAATAATTGTCCTGAGCTCCCTCATATCAAGAATGTGGTCTCTAATACCTTCCATGATTCTAACATTCCTGAGGTCCATGTTACCTTACCTGAGTTAGCTAAGAAGAACAAATCATTACGCATGAATGACCCTTGTGCTTTGTGTGATAATAATGACATTATTCTCACTGCTCTCCCCATCTTGATGATTTTCATGATACACTCCAAGTGATTCATGAATTAGAGGTCGCTCGTAGTGATTCCACCTCTCCTTTACCTACGGATTCTAATCCCAATCCGACACCAGAATAGGAAATATCTCAACCACCCATTGGGATCGCTCCCCCTTATGTCGAGATGAAGGATAGTACCGCTACCATTCTATACCTATCGTCATCCATGAGATCAATGCATTGGAACTCCCTCAATGTTTCCTATCATGATTATGTTGATCCTTCTTCGATGGACACCTCGATCTCAACATTGGTAGATATCCCATATATTAGTCATATGTCTCCCCACCTTGATGATGCGTATGTGAACCTTATATCTCTTGAAGATGTCTCGGTTATCTCTTCTTCATCATGTGGTCCATCTTCCTCCAGTTTCCCCATCTTCCATTTTAATGAAGACATCATGGAATCCATGACCACCCCTGATTATCCTTGGGATGATATGCACCATCATACACAATTCCTTCAGTAGCAAAGTGTTGGGTGTGGGATCCCCCAAGGAAATTTTTTGGGCTTAGAGCCCAAATTTTGGTCAATTTTGTAATTCCAATGTAAAGACTCCGCATTTTGTGGGTGCGGAGCGCGTAGTTTTTTCAAGAGTCATAGGGTTGTCAACCCTTAATTTTGATAATGTAATGTCGGTTGTAGAAGATCTACCCATGGTCCAAGGACCATGGGAATGTATAAATAGAGCAAATCTCTAAGTAGTTAAGGCAGCTAAGCAGATCACAATATGGAAAAGATACGATGTATGCGAGATAGTTCTGAAGTGTAAAGCCTATTTTTGGGTTGTAGCATAGGAAGAGGCTCTGCAGTTGAATGTGCAGAGGCCTAGTAGTCCACAGCTGAGTGCGCGGACCCCTACAGCTGAGTGCGCATGGTGAGTCAAGTCTATAAATAGTGGAAGTATTAATAAAGAGAAGTTTCTATCAATTCTACGTCTTTATTTCCTATTTTATGCATCTGTTATATTGGGTATGAGTTTCACTTTTAATGCTTATATTATGCGCGAATGTGTATAATTGTATTGGCTAAGTGAACACAAGATAGAATATCTATTTACGTGAAGATAATCAAGACCTGTTAATAAGATAAGTTAGATACTTGACATAGTTTAGGAGATATAGAAGTGCATTGCCTTAGCAGCGTGAAAGGACTTCAACCCTTGGTGAGGGCTACACAAAAGTTGATTATAACAAATCGCGAAGGTACTGAAGGGTAGAATAGTGCACGAAGAAACCTGCATGAAGGCAGGTTTAGTTGGACTAAACTGACATCACATCCATCTCAAGGGTGCGGAAACTTGGTTCCAGCATCCCCCCATACTGCATCGGGTGATACTTCAGTCTGCGATCCGCAGGCTGATGCCAAAAGGGCCAATAGTGTAGGGATTTTTTTGGCTAAATAACTTTGAACCGGGGTCAGGCCCCCATAAGCCAACAAATGGTTCCATTGCTGGGACTGGAATCTACATGAGAGATGTGTGATGTCGTATCATTGGAATCCAACTAAGAAAGAAATTGAAGGCTGGTTGGACAAAAGAATTCATGAGTTCACGGCGTAGGAGAATAGAAACCTGCAACTATCAAAAGAAGAGTGACTATATAGCTACCTGTATACAGAGATCTGCGAAAAAAAATTCACGTCCTTCCCTAGTGAGCTATACGAGTGGATCGCGAAGCTAGCAAATAGCCAAGGAAGGTCGAAAATTGATGGTCCTATTGTGTGGACCCCAGGTCTGGTGCAGAGATTGGAAGTATCGGAGGATAAGATCACATGCACCATCGATCATTGGCTCATTCATATTATATGAGGATTTGTTACTGAGTTTGTGGTTGACACCTCATTCAGATACAGCGAGGTAGAGCAACACTTTCTCAAACGAATACGAGGTAAGTACGTAAAGTCTTTGAATACTTGGATTAAAATGTTGTTGTGCAAAAATGGGTTATGAAGTTACCTTGATGTTCGGGGCTATGTGAAGAGGAAAGGTTTATGGGAATGAAGGAAATACGGGTCCAATAAATAGCTCGTCGATTTCACCCCCTTAATTTCACCTCTGCGAGGAGACGAGGAAGAGCTCACGAAGGTATCTCTATGAAGTGCTATTCATCTTGATAAGAAAAAGAATCCTGCAAATACCAACTCCACCCACACCACCACCGGCTTCACCACCATCATCTCCATCTTCACCCGTACCAACTCCACCACCACCACGATTCAATATGGCAAGCACGGTGAAGTTTCCTATGTTCAAAGGTTTGGGAAATGAGGATCCAAACCAATTCTGGTTCATTGTAAGGGTTGTATGGGAAGCGCAAGGTGTTACAGATGACCATATAACGAAGGCAATGCTAGTTAGTGCCCTGCAAGATCGCGCGTTGACCTGGTATATTAAGTACTCCAATGATAACGCGAATGCAAGAGTCGCGGATATCCAAGAAGCGCTAAATAGAGAATTTAGCAAGCCTAAATCTGAAGCGGAATCGATCATTGGATTTAAAGATATCACAATGCTACCAAGCGAGACTCCTTGGGAGATGGATCAAAGGCTGAAATGTATGATTCGCGAAGCAAATATGAATCTGACAGATAGACAACATCGCGAGTGGTTTGTAGATTTGCTACTACCACATTTAAGAAATGCGTTATCGCAGCAGAAGATAACAACTCAGGAAAAGGCCTTAGAGATCACTTCGAGGCTACATGAGACCCCGATGCAAGATCCTAATCTGGGAGTTTAGCAAATCCACACGCAACTGAAGAATCTGTGCCTTGAGATGCAGAGTCTGAAACAGGATAGGATGGTTCGACCAAAAGTGTGCAAAGAAGTGTGGTGTGTAAAATGCAAGAGCTAGGCTCATGACAAAAACCACTGCGCAGTTTTGACAAATTACCTTGCAAGAGGAGGATGGATGCCTTTAAGGGTGGAAGCTCAAGTAGGACCTAGTGTGGCACCTGCTTTGTGGTGTGTGATCTATCAAATAGCTAGAAAACATGCCACGGACAATTGTCACTTGTTACAGAAGTATACACAAAATTCACAATAGTTGTTCTGCAACTTTTGTAGGTCAATGGGACATGATGAGCTTACCTACAGAAGTTATGAGTTGATGATGGATAGAATTCCCACCTACAGGGTTGAGGCTGTAACGCGACCCCTTCAACAAAATGAAGGAATGGCGCAAATAGGATTTAAGGGGCGCGGATGAGGTCAAGGTGGAGGAGGACCTAGTAGAGGTCACGGACAGTTGATTTGCTACAATTGCAGAGGGCCAGGACACTATTCCCAAAATTGCACCAATCCAACGCGCCCGTCGTGCAAGTATTGCACGTTGTTCAATCATGAGACAGAATATTGTCCTACGTTGATAGCGAGGATACACGACAAAGGAGCTACCGCCTCCCCCGACTCAAAACCTGCAGATGATGAGGTTTGAGCCACGTGAGGAAGACTCGAATGTAAATATTGTGCTCTGTAGTGGAATTGCAATGGGAGATGACAAAGGAAAACAACTCAAAGATAGTACTTGGGTTCGCAAAGCTCTGGCGAAGGAAGCAGAGTTTGATTTGGAGAGCGCTTGGGAAACCTTCATGGAAGCCAAGAAGAGCTTTGTTGATGCCACCACTTTAGGAGGCAAAGATAAAAAAGAGCCGGAAATGGACCCATCCATGCTAACAACTTTCCCTAAAACATGTATGAAGTTACCACGCAACAGTAAGGCTGTGAAAGGGCTACAAGAACTTATGAATAGATGTGTTGGGACTGCGCCAGGAGAATGGCGCGTAGTTCGAAATATCGGAAAGCATTAGACAAGGACAGGCTATGAAAAGAGACTCACCACGCAAATCAGAGAATATTCGATGGATCAAGTCATTCTGGATTTGGGATCAGATGTGAATGTTCTACCGAAGCAGCCATTGGAGCAAATGGGAAGACCTGCACTGCAATGGTCTTTGAGTCAGTTGAGGATGGTAAACCAACAGAAAATAATACCTATGGGGCGATTGTAGGGAATAATTGTGGATATTGAGGGAGCAAGCACGCTGGCAGATTTCAAAGTAATAGAGAATTTTTATGACAACAATCCCTACCCCGCACTCCTAGGAATTGACTGCGCCACTGATATGAACGAGGTAATTAATATGAAGTAGTGAAAAATGATATTTGAAAAGAAGTCACTGCGCGTAATTATACCCCTGGACCCTACTGAAGGATCGTGATATACGGAGCTGGTCCGTGACTATGAAAGTGATGATGATCTGGACAGCATCTACAAGATAACAATGCAAGATCAATACTCGGTGAATCCCACCATGGATGGAGGATTACATGGGAGCACGAGAGTTCCTACACTTCGGATTTCGACGAAGAAGTAAAACGATGACAGAATCAGTTACACGAAGTAACTACACTGAACTACAATATGATGACAAGGTCGTTGTGCTGCATGTCGACAGAAGTAAGAGATTTGCCTACTTATGATGGTATAAATGAGGTAGATACCTTCTTGGATGCATTTGAAAGTGAGGTTCCAGAAAAGAAACACTTCCAGACCTTGGACTGGGTACTGCACACTATGCCCGCGAGATGGTGGGGTACGCACAAAGGGAGCTTTGATGATTGGCGTGAATGTAGGAGAAGGATGAGAGAGTGCTTTGGGAAGCCTAAGATGTGATTGGCACACAAGTACGATGAATAGGATGATTCATGCACACATCTGGCCAAGTGGATGTAGGAATATGGAGAAGAGTCACAATCTACACAAATGCACACAATCTCGGTGCTAAAATATATGGTCAATAAGCATGTGTTGGGGGGCCGACCTTGTAGATGGCTCTTAATGTTAGGAAGACATTATGCAGGAAGAGCAATCATGTAGAAGCATTCAACAAGGTATACAACTCTCTGACCAAGGTATGCAACACACAGCGAAGTGATTGGGACCTATGCATACCTGCAGTGTATGGGCTCATTAGAAAACATGCAAGAAACTGACGGGACAGACACCTTTTAGGCTTGTCAATGGAGTGGAAGTCGTAATGCCTATGGAATAAATTGTGCCTAGTCTATGCATAGCAGCGCTCACAGGTATGACAAATCGTGGAGCCCTAGAGGAGAAGCTCGCACAGCTGGAAGCACTCGAAGAAGAATGATTTTTGGCTGGATTCCACCATCAGGTCCAAAACCAGCGCGAATAGGCTTGGCACAATCAACATATTAAGTTGCGCACATTCAAGGTGAACAATCTGGTGTTGTTGTATGATAGTAAGTTTGATAAATTCCCAGGGAAATTTAGAATGCATTGGTTAGGGCCGTATGCTATTAAGGAGATTACAGATGGAGGCGCGATATAGTTGGTCAAGTTAAATGGAGAGCCCTTCCTAGGAAAAGTGAATGGAAGTCATTTGAAGCCATACACAGGTGGCTAGGCCACCTGACTAGCTGACTGAAGCATATTCTTAGCGCTCCAGGCAGCTAAAAGGAGGCGTGAGACTATAAACTACTCTGCCCAGGGACTACGCGATGTCAGGACTGCGCGTAGTAGAAAAGTGTCACAAGGTCCATGAAAGCGTGAGGATAGTTGCGCTGGCGCGCGAGTCGGCCGGAAAGTGATTGTTAAAGTCACTGTTCATGATGTGATGCTTGGTTTGAGACAAAATGGAGTGGGCAGCAGGCATTTAAGGTGAAATTTGTGGGCTAGATTCTTGAAAATGTGTCAATAATCTAGCATTAATGGACCAAATGTGGGGGGAATGGTCGAATTCAAATTCAAAAGGTGCTATAAATTACAAAGGGTTTTCCAACAACAACACTTGGCAATTTGAGAACTGAGTTGTTGCACGCTCAGATATTCATGAACCGAGACTTGTTCGATATTCTAAAGGCGAATTCGTTACTTGAGCAATTACCACAGACGCTGAGAGAACTGTTGAATCACACTATGGCAGCACCTGAAGAAGTCATGGATACCAAAGAAATGACCACTGAGGAAGCCATACAAGAAATTACAGAAGTGGAAGCCCCAGAGAGCGTCGAGATAGTACTAAGATCCCTAAATCACCGTGCACGTTGGGACATAAGAAGGATGAGCAGGCCATGATATCGGTGCGTGTCTTGCCTAGAAATCTGCTGAGGGCCAAGCTCACAATGGAGGAAAAGGGGAAGGCCATTAATTTGGAGGCCGATGAGAAAGAGAACTTGTAGAAATCCTGGTTGAGGAGGAGGATGTAGAGATGGAAGTCGAACCCGAAGTTGCAGACCCTTACCTGCATACGAATTCTAAAACAAAGGAAATAAACAATGCAAGAGCATAACACATAAAACACATAGGCACAGAGATTTCCCCCTGGATCCCAAAACCGGGACTACCAGCTTGATTTTTCATTATGTTCCTTTCAATGTTACAATACATATTTATACATGCCGAAGCATCCAATACCATGGACCAAAAACCATAGCGTCCAAAACACATGGACCGAAAACCATAGGTAGGTTCACCCAACCTAATATAGGGTCCAAAAAAAAAATTTCCAGGGGTGCTACCCCGGACCCCGTAGAGGGGGGCTACCCGCCCCCCTCTAACCCCCTGGTTGACTACGTGGGTTAGTCATGGAAAGAATATAAAACAACCCAACAATATCCCACTTGTTTTTTTCTTTCCATAGGGGGCCACAGGAGAGCTTAGTCATTTTTCCAACCCTGAAATGCCCATAGTTTCTCTACACCAAGAGAACTTCTCAGAGCTCACAGATTTTTTCAATGCATCTACAGTATTCTTCAAAGTGTCCACCTTTACCAGCAACACCTTTTTGTCTTCTATCATATCCCTCACAAAG
>APFE031440760.1:102392-115071 GCA_000404065.3 Pinus taeda
CCTTCTACATTTGTCTTCTTCTTGAACACCATTTGCTGCCAATGGGTTTCCTTCCAGCTGGCAACTCCACCAGATCCCAAGCCTCATTTTTGTGCAAAGATGCCATTTCATCAACCATGGCCTCTTTCCAGAGTTTTCCAACCTCTGAATCCACTGCTTCCTTCACAGTTCTGGGATCATCATCAGTAACAGACAAAGCAAAGTTTGAACAGAAAGCAGATGGACTTACCTTTCTGGCTGCCTTCTCTCTCGAGCTGATCTTCTCACAGCCGGAGTTTGTGGCTCTTCATCTTCTGATTCGTCCTCTGATACAAAGTCTGATCCTTCCTCCTTTAGTTCAAACTCTATCTTCACAGGTTCCTTTGGTTGGACTTCATGTTTAATAACATCTTTCACCTCTCTGAACACCACATCTCGACTGTACACAACCTTCCTTGTTACTGGGTTCCAAAGCTTATAACCCTTTAAACCATCCTTATACCCAATAAAGATGCACTTTTTAGATTTACTATCCAACTTGGTTCGTTTCTCCTTTGGAACATGTACATATGCATCACATCCAAATACCCTCAGATGTGAAAGAGAGGGTTTCTTACCAGTCCATACTTCTTGTGGAGTCTTATCCTCCAACGCTGATGAAGGTGACCTGTTTACCAAGTAACATGTAGTATCCACCGCCTCTGCCCAGAATTCCTGTCCTAGTCCTAACCCGGCACCACTGAGCATGCTTCTTGCCCTTTCCATCAACGTCTTGTTCATTCTTTCTGCGACTCCATTTTGCTGAGGTGTATATGGAGTAGTCTTCTGTCGTGCTATACCACACTTCTTACAAATTCTTCAAATTCCTTGCTGTAGAATTCTCCACCATTATATGTCCTCAGTACCTTTATCTTCTTCTCTGTCTGATTTTCCACCAGAGCCTTAAATTCTTTAAACCTGTCAAAGACTTCAGATTTCTTCTAAGGGAATATATCCATGTATTCCTTGAGAAGTCATCTATAAATGATACATAGTACACAGACTTACCCAGTGATGGAACTTTCACAGGTCCAAACACATCACTGTGCACAAGCTCTAATACTTGTTTCGTCCTCTTACCACCAGAGGGGAAACTCACCCGATTCTGCTTCCCATATACACAATTTTCACAGAAATCAAAATCCAGAGAGCTATTACTCATCCCTTCTACCATACCTTTACCATGAAGTATTTGAAGGCCCTTCTCTCCAATATGTCCAAGCCTTTGATGCCACAACATGGTCTTCTCTCCAGAGACCACTAGATTTTCTACTCCATTTTCAGGAACCATAGAACATTGCACCCGTCAACAAAAGTGCTACCTTGCAGCTTGTACAGAGTTCCAATCCGAACTCCCCGCACCAATACCAGTGCTCCTCGAACCATCTTGCAGGTATCCTTCTCGAACACTGTCTTTACACCTGCATATCATCCAACTTGCTTACAGAAATCAGATTTCTGGCCAACGCACGAATATGCAGAACACCCGGAAGGGTTCTAACCCTTCCACCTTGCAACTTCCACTTTACTTTTCCTCGACCAATGATTCTAGCCTTCCTATCATCTCCTAAGAAGACATCACCACCATCGTATTTCTCATACTCGCAGAACCACTCTCTATGGGGAGTGAAGTGAAAGGATGCACCTGAGTCAATTAACCCTGCCTCATGATCTACATGTCTTGAAGAAGCCAAGTACACATCCCCACCTTCATCTGAGGTGGTTTTCGCCTCTGCAGTAGGAGCATCATCAGATCCCTTTCCTTTATCAGGAGCTTCAGATTTACACTCCCTTCTGAAGTGCCCTTCCTTTCCGCATTTCCAGCACACCACCTTTGTAGGTTTTCCTGGAGATTTAGATCTCCGTCTAGATTTAGATCTCCCACTCGTGACTTATTTTTGTTTCTGTTCTGGGACCGTCCTCGTACAGACAAGGCATCACCATTCTGGTTGTCCATATTTTTCCGTCTCATCTCCTCCGTCAGGAAGGCTGAGACTATTTCATCAAATTGCAAAACAGTTGCATTGCTACCTATTGCAATAACCAGACTATCCCACGAGTCTGGTAGAGAACACAACAAACTGATGCACTTATCTTCATCTGAAATTTTAATATCAACAGATAATAACTGACTTACCACAGTATTAAACGCATTCAGATTCTCTGTCACCGAGTCTCCATCTTTCATCCTCAGGCTATACAGTTTTTTGCACAGGAATAGTTTATTCGCCAGAGACTTAGATTGGTAAAAAGTCCCTAACTTGTCCCACAGAGCCTTCACCGTAGCTTCCCCTGATACATTCAGCAATACTGAATCTGAGACACACAATCGTATTGTGCTCTTTGCCTTCCGGTCCAACTTCTTCCATTCTTCATCGGTCACTCCCGTTGATTTAGTACCCGGATCTACCGCGATCCACTGATCTTTATCCACCAACAAATCCTCCATCTTGAGTGTCGACAACTCAAAACTATGACCATTGAACTTCTCAATCTCTATCTTTCCGCTGATCGCCATCTTCTTTCACCACCAGAATCGATCTCGCAGATCTCCCACTAAACAGGGTCTAGCACAGGCCCGAGCAAAACCCCTCAGCAACAAAGGTGTCCCCTTGAAGCCAAAATAGCTCTAATACCAAATGTAGGTTTTAACCCTGTACAGAAATTACCTGCATATGAATTCTAAAACAAAGAAAATAAACAATGTGAGAGCATAACACATAAAACACATATGCACAGAGATTTTCCCCTGGATCCCAAAGCCGGGACTACCAGCTTGATTTTTCATTATGTTCCTTTCAGTGTTACAATACATATTTGTACATGCCGAAGCATCCAATACCATGGACCAAAAACCATCACGTCCAAAACCATGGACCAAAAACCATAGGTAGGTTCGCCCAACCTAATATAGGGTCCAAAAAAAAAAAATTCCTAGGCGCTGCCCCAGACCCCGTAGAGGGGGGCTACCCGCCCCCCTCAAACCCCCCACTTCACTATGTGGGTTAGTTGTGGAAAGAATATAACACAACCCAGCACTAAGATCCCTAAATCACCGCGCACGTCAGGACATAAGAAGGATGAGCAGGCCATGATATCGGTGCACATCTCGCCTAGAAATCTACTGAGGGCCAAGCTCACAATGGAGGAAAAGAGGAAGGCCATTAATTTGGAGGCCGATGAGGAGGAGAACTTGAAGAAATCCTAGTTGAGGAGGAGGATGTAGAGATGGAAGTCGAAACCAAAGTTGCAGACCCTCCCACCAGGTTACCTGCACATGTTCCTCCACAGAAGGGTAAAGGCAAGGTGCCCAAGGACATAGATGAGAGAAAGAGCTCTCTACAAACTCTATTTCTCCATGATGACAATATTTTTGAAGGAGTGCACTTGGGACGGGTGCCTGTACTAAAATTTTAAGATTGGGACATCACGGACCACGAAAATTTCCCACATTTAGCGACCGCGCAACTAATGCGCTAGAAGATAGATGCATCAGCTAGAATGATAGAGTTGGAGCCAAACAAATGGCTCAGAGTTGTTTAGAAAGTAGGGCTGCTAAAACTTCTCTGGGTGCCACATTACCACCATGCCCCAGTGACCATTTTTGTCATTAGGCAACTACTCTGCTTGGTGCATGATGGGTGCTTGTGGCTAGAGGAGCCCATCCCCATCACAGACCATCTGATTCACAGGATAACATGGCTCCCTTATGCAGGGGAGGACTCGGAAAACATTTTAGAAGGAAAGAGTGACGACTTGGCCATCGCAGAGGCCATGAAAAAGAAATTTAAGGTGGAGAAGAAGAAGTGAGCGTACGCCATCTCCAACATCAACAACCCTGTAGTTAGGGTCATGATGTAGATATTAGCAGCAAAGGTGATGCGGTAGTGTCATGTAGATGAGGTGCCTACATCGGTGGTTGCACTAGCAGTGCAATGCGTAGAAGGGGCCTAGTTCAACTGGGCAAACTATCTATGCGGTGAGTTCCTTAAGAACTACCGCGAGGCACAGGAGTAGGGTAAAACATTACATTATGCATGGCTCTTGTTGTCGATAGTACTGGTGGCATGGGAGTTGCTTGAAGATAGCCAGTTCCTGTCAATTGCGCAAGACCTTCCAGAGGCAGTGAAGTACGCTTCGTTGTGGGCAACCAGGGATGCACAGAGGATAAGGGAGAGCAAGATATTTTGGGTGCTCATGGAGATGAACATCAGAATGGGGATTAATCGCAAGCCGCGATTATCACTCATGGTCTACAACAGTTTGTAGAGCTTCATGGAGTTCAAAGTAGACTTCCAGCATGTCTTCATCAGGGCGCGGAAGGACCCTACGAAGACAGCATGAGCTACCTTACTTAGTGACTGACGATGTAATTTTCGCAGTCCTTGTGTCTTGGCTGCCAGAGTGACGTGCTCCAACTGGCTCCATGCTGGAAGCAGAGAATTTTTTCGCACAGCGAAAGAAGGAAGAAATGAAACTGCAGATGGCGTAGCTGGCGGAAAAACGCAGGAAGGAAGAAGCAATGGCTAAGGCCTAGGCAGCGTGCGATGCTGCGAAGTTGGCTAAGGAAAAGCATAAGACAATAGAAGAAGAGCGCGAAGTACTGAATCGCCTTCGCCTGAGCCAGAAACAGACACAAAACAAGGCGGTGTAGACCTGCAGACAAGGTCCACCCAACTAAAACATCTGTGCCCAAGAGAATAGGTAGGGCCACAAAAGAAGAAAAAGGCATCAAAAACATCTTTTGACCCTATCACCCTTACTGAAGGAGACTTGCACGATATTGGTGAAACGGTGAGGGACGTCACCGCGGAGTCCCTCCAGTAGTTTGAGGAGTAGCACTAGATGGTATTAAGGGGCTCTCTGGATGCAAATACAGGAGTTACAGGTGCACACTCCACAGGCTAGCATAGTGTCAACCAACCTCGTAGTCGCCACATCCACGACCGAGGAAATGCTACGCACTAGGATGACCAACACAATAGTTCTACCAGATGGAGCACTCATTACAGAAAATGAGGTCGACATGCCTATGGTCAATAGCTTGAAAGGCATCGGGTTGAACATGGTTGCGCTCCCTCGAGAGATGCTCTATATTTTGTAGGATGGAGTCACTGCAAAACTATGCATCAGGGAGAGTTGTGCGCTACAAGTAATGAGCGAGCAACGCATCAACATTGAACAGTTGAGCCTACAGCGCAACGAGGCAGTGGTGCAGAATAGATAGATAGTGCAAGTGGTGGAGGAAGCCTTCCAGATGGTCCCGGAGTTGGGCATCCAAGCAGAGGAATCGGTTTAGGCGCGTGTCCGAAAGTTAGCAGCAGGGGTACGCGACGCTAGAGCAGAAATGGCCAGGGTTCAATTGGAGTTGAACCTTCAGATAGTAGAACTGTAGTTGAAGGCGCAGCCTTCAACTCCGCCAGAGGTTAAGGAATAGTGCACCACCGCAATCACAATAGCAATGGTGGCAGTTCACAGTGCAGTGACAGACTACACGAAGTTGTTTGAGCAGTCGTTTGAGGTCCTCACCACCCTCCAGGAGGACCCAAACATAGAGCGCCTGGAGACAGAGGCACGCAAGCTGCAGCAAAGATACGATGAGGTAAAAGGGACTGTGCAAATGGTTTCCCTTACACAAAGGCTCGCAAAGATGCAGCAGGCAAAGGCGCTCAAGGAGCAGGTGGATGTTTCTTGGCATAAGGAAGCAATTTTGAAATCGTGCCTATAGTTGTGGATTGATGAGGTGTATACCATTATAGTCTCCATTGAAGCAAAGCTCTCGTAGCTACAAGCAACTCAAGAAAGGATTCAAGGTAGTAGTTCAACGACAGCAGTCACCGAACAATGCGTAGAGGAAGTTCAGTAGGCATCCGCTCAGTGCGCTGCTGAACTTGCAGCGATCCAATCAAAGTTGGGAGGTCTTCCCACAAAGATCTCCGCACCTACAGAGTGACTCGAGGGCAAGTCATGATGTTTTTCTTGGGGGCCTATCGGGTGCAGGATCCACCAAGGGAAGTTTTGGGGCTTAGAGCCCAAATTTTGGTAATTTTTGTAATTCCAATGTAAAGACTCTGCATTTTGTGGGCTCGGAGCGCGTAGTTTGTTCAAGAGTCATAGGGTTGTCTGCCCTTAATTTTGATAATGTAATGTTAGTTGTAGAAGCGAAGATCTAAGCAGTTAAGGCAGCTAAGCAGATCACAATATGGAAAAGATATGATGTATGTGAGATAGTTCTGAAGTGTAAAGTGTAGTTTTGGGTCGTAGCATAGGAAGAGGCTCTGCAGCTGAGTGCAGAGGCCTAGTAGTCCGCAGCTGAGTGCGCGGACCCCTATAGCTGAGTGTGCAGGGCGATTCGAGTCTGTAAACAATGGAAGTATTAATAAAGAGAAGTTTATATCAATTATGCATCTTTATTTCATGTTTTATGCATCTATTATATTAGGTACGAATTTCACTTTTAATGCTTATATGATGCACGAATGTGTATAATTGTATTGGCTAAGTGAACGCAAGATAGAATATTTGTTTACACGAAGATAATCAAGACCTGTTAATAGATAAGTGAGATACTTGGCGTAGTTTAGGAGATATAGCAGTTTGTTGCCTTAGGAGTGCGAAAGGATTTCATCCCCTGGTGAGGGTTGCGTGAAAGTTGATTATAGCAAATTTCGAAGGTACTGAAGGGTAGAACCGTGCGTGAAGTAACCTGTGTGAAGGCAAGTTTAGTTAGACTAAACCGACATCACATCCATCTCAAGGGTGCAAAAACTTGGTTCCATCATCCCCCCATACTGCTTCGGGTGAGACTTCAGTCCATGCTCCACGGGCTGATGCCGAAAGGGTCAGTGGTGTAGGGATTTGTTTGGCTAAATAACTCTGAACCTGGGTCAGGATTTGTTGGCTTATGGGGGCCTAACCCAGGTTCAGATTTATTTAGCCAAACAAATCCCTACACTACAGGCCCTTTCAACATTAGCCCGCGGAGTGCGGACTAAAGTCTCACCTGAAGCAATATGGGGGGATGCTGGAACCAAGTTTCTGCACCCTTGAGATGGATGTGATTTCGGTTTAGTCGAACTAAACCTACCTTATAATATATTATTAGACCATATTCCAATATAGAATTTAAAATACTACCTAATTAATAGAATTAAATTGCAATTACTTATTATAATATTTTATATTTATTTATTTAGTATTATTATTTTTTCTTATAAATTTTCATTTATCTTTTCATAGAATTACCTATATATAATTTGGTTTATTTTATAATATAATACAATATTATGATATATTATAAACCATATTCAGACATAAAGACATATCTATATAAAGGGCACAGATTGATCATTACTCCCTATATTCAAGTGGGGAGGGGATCAAATACACATTTTTTTTACCACAAATCTTAATAAATTTGATTTCTTTCCAAGCTTGATAAATATGGAGACATATCTATATAAAGGGAAAATATTGATGATTACTCCATATATTCAAGTGTGGAGGGGATCAAATAGACAATTTTTTTACCACATATCTTAATAAAATTGATTGCTTTCCAAGCTTGATAAATATGGATCTCTAGATTATTGATGGCAAAGAGAGATAAAATCTTTCAAAATACAAGTATAACGCCCTTATTGCTGTGAATATTTCTTTTCTAATGGCAATACCAACATAGACAATCAATACATGTATTCAAAAAAAACTTATAAGAAAGGAATTTTACTTCTTACTACTACCATTACCATTTTAACCCAGAAAAATAGTAGGAAAAATAATTCTTTTCCGTCTAAATAATATTAATTATAAAGTGAAACAGTAATACCGACTTCAAAATTCCGTCTATTTCAAGATCATACAAATAACCTACTTCAAGAATATTTTAACTTATTAGATAACCTCCAGGTTTGAATAAATTATGTTTTTTTCAAGTTCACATAAGCAACCTTTTAACAAATATTTAAATTTATGAGATAACTCCCGAAAATGATGAGAGGGATTTCAATAAGTGCACAGTTTTAATTGGTAATCCTTATTATATAAAGAATTAGATTTGATTAGATTTGAAGTAATTTTTATTAGTCCTCATCCTGGCATGGGACTATAGTAATCGGAAATGAGCACTTTAGTATTATATGCACTATTTTTATTAGTCCCTTATCAACTATAAACAAAGTTTGTAGATACATATTGATTTATGATTTTTGGCCTCTCCCTAAGAACCGAAGCTAATCCGAAGCTAAAAGGATAGGTTATAAATTTTTGTTTGCTTGATATTTTGAAACTCATAAAAATACTACCTAATCTAATGTTGGCATTAGTCGACGACATTAAATGTTAGCTCAGATGAGCTTAGGAACATGCTTGTATATACCAAGCATATAAAGCAACATCATATAGAAAGTTGTTGGCTACACCACATGGCAGTTTCACAACACCAGCCACTCTATTTGTCAAGCCATCCGCGATCTACATGTACTACTTTTCAGCGAGAAATACAAGCCATCTGCATGTACAAACTACTTGTAAAGATAATTACTAAGAACAGGTTCTAGCTAAGGTGGTATGGAAGACTAAGGTCCAATTTCAGTTTGTTTACTGTGAACCAGAGGAAGATGGAGCTCCCTGAGAATGAAATGGGTGTCGTCGAGTTTGATAGTGCAAGGTTTTGGATATTCATCATAGCCATATTTCATAAATAAAGATGTAGCGAAAACCAAAACTGAGTTTAGAGGAATCCATTCGCCATGCAGGAAAGAGTGGCTCGCCAACAGGCTGAAGGGGACGCTACATACATTTGCAATGTTTAGTTTCTGAAGTAGCTTTGCTTAACGAATGTTTTAAGGCTTCCTTGCAGGCAAGCCATGTCTGTTCTTGTCCGGGGGGAGTGCCACTATCTATATTGGATTGGACCGATAACGAATTGATTTCTCTGGGCATACAGTATTCCGAGAGGGAGCATTCTAATTTCGGAAAGTAGCTTAGGACCAAAACCGAAGGGGAGCGAGGTGAGAGAGACGCACCTATAGGCCAACAAGGTTAGAAGTTCCAAGCGCCTTGGGACTTGGTCACTGTTAGGTCTGGCTTTACTTCATCTAAAGGATCCAAACCTATGCCGATAAATGATTCTTCCTCGGGTTGAGCCCTTGAAAGGTATGAAAATGTAAAGGGCTCTGTTTTCATGGTTCGATTAAGCCCATCCCATCTGGGCAAAGAAATGGGTTTAATTTTACTGAACATTGCCATTCTTGGGACAACTTTTCTAAGAGGAATTTGTGGGATTTCCTCTTGCCCAGGAGCAAGATGCAGTGTAATTCCTCAACTCCCCACTGTATGGAATCTGCGTAGGTAAGACATGGACCTATCTTGCCTCATGCCTGAACGTGAACTTGTACAAGAAGTTAGGAAGGTGAAGTGCAATTCCTAAATGCCCCAGTGTGGAATTCACGTAGGTAAAACACGGACATGTCCTGCATCATGCCTGAAGGTGAACTTGTATAAGAAGTTAGGAAGGTGTGGAATGGGCTTGGTCCTGGCTAGTCTAACTCGAACTACCAAGAAGGAAGAATAAGGCGGTCGAATGCCAAAAGGTAATTGACACCAATACTCCAATACTCGTTGTCTTAGTGTTGTCCCTCTACCTATTCTTCGACACCTCTATGGTTACAGAATATTGATAAATATTATTACTTTCGGTGGGTGGAAGGGATAAGGATGCGCGTATCAACTAGCCGCTAGAGCAAAGGAAAAAGTTAACAGAACCAGTAGCAAAGCCAGGTGCAATAGCAGAGGTATAGACATAAACAAGTGAACCTATAGTGGCAGTAGCAAAGGTAGAAGCTAGGGTTGTAGGTACTCTCTTTTACCAAAACCATTTGTTAGCCTTTAGCATCACTTAATTCATTTTGGTTCCTTAAAAAAAAATTATTTCATTTTAGCCTCACGTGTGTAGCTAGCTTTTGTACTATGCTCTTTATCAAATCTTGTATTAAGATTAGGTGCTAAATACTAATGAATAGAGACCTACCCAGCCACCTTACCTGTAATGAAGGTTGTCTAAGATTTTTATTTGATTGTAACACTTGAGATTGAGGCATGGTCTTATCCGCAAGCCTCCTTGCCAGACTCCTGACCCTCCCCTACTTCTAGTGCTTGCTATCTCACTATTATAGCCTTCAACCAAGCTATCTCATCATCTACTGCTTCTCTCGTACACCAATAGCTCTGAGAAAAAACAATAGGGCAAGGGAAAGAAACCTTACGTGCCTACCTACCTATATAGACTGATTCTACTGAACGAACCCAAGCAATCGGGCTGTCTAAACTAGGTGGATTGTACAGTGCACCATGTGAGTGAGAAACTCATATAGATAAAACTAGTGGGCCGGCCACTCTAGAATTGATTGTTCGTAGGAGAAATTTCCCACTCCTAGTAGAAGTTTTAGCACCGTAATTGAAAAAGCCAGGATTACGCTTCAAATGAGGGCAAAGACGGGTTCACGAAAAGGTTGCAATGTAAGACCTCTAGTGCGGCGAGTACCAACGCCCCTAGCTCTCTCTTCGAAAACGTTGATCTCTGCAAGCGATAACAAATTCGACAGTTTTTAATACAATTGTGGCAAAACAGGACCATTTACAGTGTTTATAAATTGTATAGCCATCGTCTCAATCTAGAGGTGCTTGGTTTATAATCTGGATGCGCTTGGTTTAAAAAAAAATGTAAAACAATAGTTTGGCGTTGGGGGCAGGTTGAGGTGGGAACATGGATTGCATTCATGACAACATATCCACCCTGTTAGCTTCCTGCTGCAGCAGGTTATTCATATTTCATGCTTGACATTTTTACAGGCCAAATATGTCGTACTTTGCATGCTGCAATGCTCCATATTTGCTTAACAGTCTCCAAGCGAAGAGGACTACTCCAAGTTCATTCAATTGCCTTCCAAATTTTTGAAAAAGTTATCCCGGTATCGCCAATTTTCAGTTAAAGGGAGGTCCAAACAGCTTAATATTGGTCTCCCTAGGTTTAAATTTCCTGTTTTAGAATATAGAGAATGTAAATCTGTCCAAACAGCCTTAATCTTGCAGATTTTAGTAGGTGGAGAGCAGAGAGCCCAACAGCTAATCTGGCCCTTGGAAGAAATAAGGGTAGTATGGATAGGAAAGCATCAAAAGAAAAAGGGGAATGATGGGTTTGCAAGTCTAAGTGCACCCAAATCAAAAGAAGAAAAAATGCTAGGTAAGTAGGCTGGGTAGGTAGTTCTGAGGTTGCTGAATCCTAATTGCTGATCAGTTCCAGGTTTTCAGGTGTCATCTCACTCAGGACATAATCAGCAGGCAGTTATATGCGAGAAGCTCAAAAGAGGTATAACTGACTCCCCTTCTCCGCTCTCCCCAATCATTAACTAACTTCCCCAAAAGAGGTCAAGATCCGCTTGATACCTCTTAAGTTTCATCATTTTCATAACAGTAACTCGAGTAAAGACCTCGTGTACTCAAAGCTGTTCCATACTTTCTCTAAAGAATGGTTCTACCCCCTTGTAACAACCTAAGGTTTCCTGAACTTAGCGCTTTCTTACCATCTCCATATTAACCAGTAACATTATTATTTAGCTCCCTATTTTTCTCGTCCCCCTACTAATATTAAGTAAATCTTCCCCTATGTATTATCCCTCCCCCTGGTTGAAAAATAACCATAAGTACCCCCGGGAATTGCTCAGTTTACCTAAAACTTAGCAAGAACCCTCAACCTTCAAACCATCTTCCAGATACAATGGACTCCTTCCAGAGTATAAAATCCCTCTGAGGTAATCGAACCCCTTCCGAAACCTCAAATGTCTTTCACACCCACTTACTTACTCTTTCCGCCCAAAACAAACCCCTTGCCAACTTCCTTAACACTCCGCAGACCCTTAAAAGCCAGGTCGCATCGCAAGATCGCAGCTTTCCTCTCCATGCAAGTTATGACCCATCCGTCACCTCCCGACGCGATATCGCGATATCGGCGGTCGCAAGCACCAAATGTCCAACTCAAACACCCTCCGTTCCCCGTCGATGCGATATCGCGATCGCATCGGAGCTAGTTCATCGCATCACCTTCAGCATTAACACCTCGCCATGTCATTCTGTACCAGGGACCCACCACAGCTGACATCATCCGCCATACAGCTGACGTCATGCTGACATCAGCAGCCAGAAAGCCGAAACTTTGCGAAGGAAGAGAAATCGCACTTCGGAGCTCCAGAACAAGAAATAGAGGCAATTTTCGATGAGCGATTAGCGCGAAGCGCTAATCGCGCATCGCTACAGGAAATAGGCTGTTTCAGAGAATCTTCGGGGAATCTTTTGATTCCTTAGCCCGTTGTGCGCCGAAAAAGCCTGAAAATCGCCCGATCGTGCCAAAGTGATCCGGTTTAAAGACAATAGCAGATCAATGACAGAGTTTAAAGTGTATCAGATCAAATCATCAGGTATCAAGCATGTCAAAGAGTATCAGTAGACAGTGGAAGCCATCAATGTAGCGGCAAAGAGTATCAGTGAAAATCTTGAGCAGCGGCCCGAAGCAGGAGAACATTTAATACCTTCCAGCAGATTCAAAGAAAGAGGGCGAAGCCACTCGAAGCCCCCAAATCATAATTATTGCACATTTAACTCACAC